>VWYI01005201.1:164727-248504 GCA_013399455.1 Anthoscopus minutus
GGGGGGGGGGGGGGGGGGAGGGCGGCGGCTGCTGCCCGGAGCCGGGCGCCGGGAGCGATCGCCCGTCCCGCGGCGCGAACCTGAGGCCCCTCAGCTCCAACGCTCGCCGAGCGCCCTCACCCTGCCAGCCACGCCCCCGGGGCTAATTTGCATGGAGTGGGTGTAGCAGCCAATGGGCGCGCGGCNGATGAGAAAAAAAAAAAACAACAAAAAAAAAAGAGTGGAGGAGAAAAAAAACCTGTGTAATTTTTTTTTTTCTTGTTTTTCTTTGGGTTTTTTACCTCCCCTTTTCCCCCCCCAGCTTTTTATTTCAGGTGCTAAAAATATTATCGGAAATTCTTTTCAGGAATGCCGTGTTTTAGGTCATGCTCCAGGCTCAAGGGCTTCTTTGTCTTTACTGGAGAAAAAAAAAACCAAAGCAAAACAAACACACCCACCCTACATTTATTATCGGGAAGTGGTTTGACTAGGAAAGGCTGAGCTCCCAGGAAAGTCGAGAGCTACTCCCAGGGAAGCCTCACTAAAATCACCAATGGTTCTGAATAATTATCAGCTCATGAAAGGTCCTGAACTTGGACCCCAAGATCAGCCTGACTCCTGGGATGCCAGCACATCTACCAGCGGTGCAGGACCACATGTCCCCCAGGCACAGAACCCTGAGCCCTACTGCCGATCTCAGAGAGGAGACCCTATCGCTTTAAAAATCTCTTGGAAGAAAATGTCGAAAGAAGGAAAAAAAAAAAAAAAAAAGGAAGAAATCCAAAATAAATAAGCAGCCACATCCGGATTTCTCCCCTAGGATGCTAATAAAGGTTTTATGGGTTTGATATGAATTACCCTCCCTGGCCATTCATCGCTGACTTTCTGGAAGGCATTAGGCTGCACACCCCAGTCCCAGCCCCGGGGGACACTGTGGTGGGATGCAGTGGGGCGCTGCCATCCTCCCCCACAGCCAATCTGTGGCCCTGGGATGCCAGCTGAGACCCATCTCTTTTGGGGAGTGACTGCGGGGCCATCTTCTGGCCATTGCCATCTACCACCTTACACCCGTAAGAGTGAGCCCTGTGCTCCCAAGTCCCATCTCCTGGCCCTGCCATGCCGTGCCAGGCCTGCCACAAGCTCAGCTTCCAAGGAGCACAAGCATATTGTGGCAAGACCTGCCCCTCTGCCAAGACAAACCCCATAGGGCCATCCTGGGCTCTCCTGGTAGGTTTTACCTCGAGAGAGGGGAGGAGCAGCCATCCCAAGAGAGAGGGCAAGATTTTCTTCCAGGCAGTCTTTGCACAGGAAAGCATCACCATATTCCCCCCATGCTGTCCCGCCCAGCTCCCGGGGACGTTAAATTGGAAGGAGTAAATGGAGCTGGGAAAACAGCTGTGGGCCCCAGCTGCAGACATTTCCTCTGGGCCTGAAGCTGGAGCCAGTGCAAAGCTGGGCTCTGTGCTGAGAATGCTGGGGGGAGTGTGGGGGAAAGCAGCCCTTTCTCCACCGCATGTGGCCAAGCTCCGTCCTCTGCCACCCACTCCATCTCCAGGAACAGATTCCCCTCCCTTTCTGCTGCCACCTTTATGGTGTCCAGCTTTTCAATGGTCACCAAAACCAGGCCAGGATCGACCACAACCACCCCAGCAGGTACTTCTGGTGAGACTGTTGGGCTGTGGAGGGAACAGTGCAGGTCCCTGGGGTATCGTGGACTCTCATCCCAGCCTCACTGGCACCCACACCTGGAGATGCTCTCCAGCAAAGAACCACCTCCAGGAGCAAGAGATGGAGGCAGAGATCTTTCTCCTGACCCCAAGCCCAGCTCTGCCTGGCATCACAGTTTCAGGGCTTCCCCAAACCCACAGGCAGTCACCCCCTGGTTCCTCCTGGCCACCACTCACAGCCCCATAGCAGAGCCCACTACCTTCCACAAAAGGCAGCCCTAAAAAAACATCAGGAAAGAGCATGAAACCCTACCCCACCCCCCACCCCAGTCAGACCTCATGCTTGGGGAACGGGACATGTGGAAGGGGCCTGGGGAGCTATTAATGATCCAGAGCACATTCAGCACAGATGCTTTCAGGCAGAGGGGACAGCAGGTCAGCACATGGTTTGGATTTGGCTCTCCCCTCCCTCCCAGCTAATTGGGCCAAACCCAGAGAGCATTCCCTGTGGATGCCAAACATGTGTGTGGCACAAACATCACCTCCTGGTGGGGCAGAACTAGTTAGTCATAGAAGGTCCCTCCCCAGGGTGGGAGAGGCAGTCAGGTATGTAGGTGTTTGAGGGGAGCAAAGGTTTAAGGAAAGGGTTTGAACTTGTTATCTGGCCCAGGCTCAAAGAATGCAGCAGCACAGATCATGTGCATAGATGTGGGTGGTGGGAGGGGGCTGGAGGGCAGCCAGGAGGATAGAGGTTACTGCAACACCCAGCTCTTGCTCCCCCAAACCCCCAGCAATGCCTGCCTCCACTCTACAGGGCCATGGGAGCAGGGGGGACCCCTTCCCCTCTCCCATCCTTTCACCTCCTCCTGCCTCTCTGGGACCCTTCTGAACCACATGGCCCAGGCATCTGGTGGCCACATGTCATACAAGCTATGGTGGCAGGGATGTTGCTGGGCTGCAGTTCTGTCTTCTCCTGGCTGCTAGGGGAGTCCCAAATGAGCAGAAGGACACAGGCCTGGTGGGTACCAGGTGCTGTTCCTCTGGGAAGCTCAGGGCAGTTTGGTGATGCTGGGGGAGCACAGTGCCACTGGGACACAGAAAAGGAGCTGTGGCTCTGCCAGCCACTGCTGACACCAGCACAGGTGAGGATGTGCAACCACTGAGATGGACACAAATTCTCTTCCCTGGGGGAAGCCCTGGCCCAAGGCTCTTGCCCCACCACTGCAAAGCCAAGGTTCTGAAATGCTGAGAGTGCTGCTGGCTCTGGAGGGATGGGGATGGTATCAGGGGGTGCCCCAGCAACTCGTTAGCACCAAGGGTCACTCTACCAGCTCAGCTGCCACCCTGTCACTCTTCACACCAATCCTTGGAATCACCACAATCTCAGGAGAGGACAGGGACACAACAATTCACCCAAGGATATCTCCAGCTTCTAGGACCGTCCCAATGCAGGAAACAGTGCCAAAACCAGGACATGAGGCTGGAACCAGGGCCTGGTGAAGTCCTATCCCTTGTTGTGGATCCTGCAGCATGCAGCTGGGTGAATGGAAGCAAAATCCAACCCACTAGCAGTTTTAACGAAGACTTCAGAGCTGTTGTGAAGCCACACTGGCAAGTCCAGCATCACACAGGGCTGGGGCTGGCCACAGGCACCTCCAGCATTGCAGCGGAGCATCAGAAAGCAACATCAGGTTTCCCAATCCAGCTGAAAGCTCCTCAGATGTTCCTGCTTTGATTATTTGACAGACCATGATTTTTAAATTATTATTGTATAAATATTTACGCATTTTTACAAGAACCATGCTTTGAACAATATGCCATGGCAGATGAAGGGCCAGAGAGGAGGGGGCTGGATGCTGGGTTGCTCCATCCCAGTTCTGCGGGTCAGCTAGGGGTTGAGCAGGACTGGCAGGGCAACACTCCTGACTGGGGCACTGGGGCAGTGAGTGCTGGGTGCTGACAGCACACACAGCCCTGCCACCCACCAGCCAAAGGTGGCTGTGATCCTGCCTTTCCCCCTCACTCCCCCTGCAATACCCTCCCCAGGGAACAGAACCCAGCCAAACAGGGGACCAGCCAGAGGCCAAACCGCCTGCCATGGGAATACATTGCCGGCTGCTGCTGGGGGGCCCATGCAGCCCCACACGTCTTCCTGGCCTTGTCCCTTATCAGGTCCAAAAACCACTTCCCACTGACACCCTGAGTCAGAAAAGCCCCTCTGCAACAAGGGCAGGGTGAAGATCATTTCTCCATTGCCCACTCCCACCTCGGCACTGCACTCCAGCCCACCCCAACCTCATACTGGGGGCACTGGGGATGCCTGAGGGTATTCCAGGAGAGAAGGGGAAGGGGTGGGAAGGCTCTGGGGCCCCCATATCTGCCCCCAAAAGCTCACAGTCTGCAGGGATAGTGCCTGCAGCAAAATCTGCTTCTGGACTTCCTGGTGGGGACCCTCTCTGCCAGTCCTGTCCTGCTCCCCAGGATTATTGCTGTGGATTTTGGGAAGGCTAAGGGTGAGCTCCCCCCCTCCCCCATCCACAGATGGGATCTACAACCCAGCCTCGAGTTTTCCACCGAGCTCAGCAGAAATTCACCCAGAAGGTCAGTGGCCAGAGAAAGGGATGATCCATCATTAAATAAATTGTTTTCATTTCCCAGGATAAAGGGGAGGAGAAGGGGAGGAGGGGAGGTGTTGTTGGATCAGGAATGGAAAATAAAAGAGCACAAGGCAGGAAAACCGCCCCCTGTACTCCCCACAGAGAGCAGCCCCAGCTCCTTCCCTGTGCCCTCACAAGAGTTTTACAGTCAAAGCTCTTAATGTGATCATAATAATTATTTCTTTCCTAGCAATTCCCCCTCATCCTGCCTTGGTTTTTGTTTTTTTTGGTTTGCTTTTTTTGTTGTTTGTTTGTTTTGGTTTTTTAATAAACAGCTTATTTTGAAATGTCACTGGGGGAAGCCAAGACTCCAGCTGAGTGCTGGCCTGGAGGAAGGAGCAGGGGCAGGGGGAGCGTGCGAATGTGTGTAGGCAAGCATGTGTGTGTGGGAGTGTGGGCATCACGGGGACACCCCGCTGCAGTGTGCAAGCACACCCAGGGCTTGAAAACCTGAAAATCTGAAAACTTGAAAACCTGGCCCTGCCCCAGGGATGAACAGACGATTCTTTTCCCTCCCTGTCAGTCTGGGTGCCCTGCTGAACCCCCCATCTCACACCCCTCATCTCCCACCCCTCTGTGTGGTCCCCCTCCAAGCCCCAGGGCCGAGCTTTGAAATCTGTTGAAAAGAGACCCCTTTTGCCAAAATAAACAGCCTGTCATGTTAAATTACTCTCTCTTCCTCTCTACCTTCCCTGCCTTTGTCCTCTCTCCCCATCCCAGCTGTTCTGTCGGGGGCCATGCCACGCTGGGAGCCTGTGGGATGCTGAAGTGCTTGCACTGGTGTGCAGCTGTGGTGCTGGGGCAGAGCATAACCCACCTCCTGCATGCCAGTGCCCCTGTGTTCTGCCATCTCCTCAACCCACCAGCTCAACACCCCAATGTCTTTCTGCTGGGTGATGACGGCATCTTGCAAGGTCTGGGGTGCAGCAGTCACACTGCACAACCCTACAGAGAGGCAAGCTGGGTGAGAGACACCCAGGGGCTCACTGGGGGCTCATTGCAGCTCCTTGAACACCTCGGCTGTGCCGAGTACTCTCATGTTCCCAGGTTTTCTCTTGCTTGTACTTGGCCTTTATTTTGGGGCTGTTTTCTCTCTCCTGTTTCTAACAGAGCGAAAATCCATGGAACTGTAAAACACCAAGAGGGAAACAGTGATTCATTCATTCAGGCCAGACTCTCTGCCAGTACCAGGGCACTTGCCACCAGGCTCTAGTGACTTGTCCAGACACTGTTCACTCCAGCCATATCTTCTATAGGCTAACTGACCTTCGCTAGGAAATTTTTCCTGCCGTTTTTGGGACAATGGAGGTGTGCTCAGCTTGGGCTGATTGTGGGGTTGAGTGTCTAGGTGATGCCCCAAAAGCTGAGCCATGCAGAGTCCCTGCCTTATGGCTCATCCCATGCAGCATGGCCCCAGCCAGGGCTCAGACATCCATTCATGTGGGACGGAGCTCCTGTGCCCATCACCTGACCTACACCATTCTCTCCCCACGCCAGCTCTACTCCCTCCTGCTCAGGGCATTGCTCAGCACCTGTCAGCACCTCCAGCTGCCCCCACCTCTTCTGGCTCACCAGCTTTGTCACCAGATGTGCTACTGCCCAGCATCATTTTTCCTTCTCACACGATGCCTGCAGCAGGATCTCTGACTGCGCTGCCTGTGCCTGGCAGCAGCCAGGAAAATGCTCCTCCAGGGTCTGCCCCTGGCCCCTTGCCTATGGCAGAGAGGAGAGAATGAGAAAGGGAGAGGAAGTGGTAGAGGATGGGGAAAGGGGAATAGGAAAGGAAAAAAACATGGTGAAGGACAGGAAGGAGAGAAGGAGGAAGAAAGGAGGAAGGGAAAGGCAGAAGGGGGAAGGAGGAAAGGGGAAAAGGGGAGGTCCGAGGGGAGGTCCCAAATGCTGCCTTCTGCATTAGAAGGGGCAGGAGGCAGCATTTGCAGCACCAAACTCTTGATTCTGGCACCCAGAGGTCTGAAAAGTGCAGGTGTCAAAGACATGAGATGTGCCAAGGGGATCACATCACACTGGCTTTTCCTGGCATCAGAGCTCCAGCAGCAGGATTTCATGGTCACACTGTGGGCTCAGCCAGCACTGTGACAAGAAGGCAGGGTTACCCCACTAGCACCAAGATATCTGGGGCGACAGCCATGTTTCCCTGCCCAGCCCAGCCTTACCTTCCACACCTGGCTCTCAGTTCAGCTTCTGCATGATGCCCACAGCCTCCTCCAGCATTCCTGCCAGGCACTGACAGAAGGACTGTCCTGGCTACTGCTGCAGCAGGGACTCCATCCATGGCAAAATGATGCTCCATGGGTGCACAGCAACCCTGCCAGCAGTGAGCCATGCCCCACCACACCTGGAAAAGTGGTGGCCTGCATCTCTCTGCCCTCTTTTTCCCACACCAGGGCATGAAGCAGTAATCTCTCTCGCCTGGCTTGGGTTCAGTATTCTTCAGGATGAGCCCAAGCCACTCTGATAGGGGTCTGCTGCTTTCAGTCCCTATCTGAGACGCCAGTCAGCTTGTCTTCCCCACATGATGGAGGAGAGTAAGACCTGCCCTGGCAGCCCTGGTTGAGACAGCCTTTGCTATGGGGGACTGAGCATCCCCTGCTCTGATGGGGTGAAACCTGAAGTGCAGGGCTCAGGTAAGGAGATGCAGGGCCCATCACCCACTGCTGGGGTTTAAAATCTGGCTGAGACTCCCCAGCTCAGAGCACGCGCCTGGTAGTGAGAAGCCCAGCGCAGGCTTAATGACTCGAACTGCAGGTGGTCAAGGATGCTCTGCAGGTGGGAGCTGTGACCCTTGGAAAGCAGAGTTCCTTCCGTGGGCTGGCAGAAGAGTAGGTGAAAGTGAGGGACAGCCTCCTACCTCCAGGGCACCTCCTCAGCCACGGGGAACTGAAGGAGGCACAAGGATGAGCTGGAAATAACCCCTGGGGAGATCCAGAAACCTCATCTGGGCTATTTAAAAGGGTGACCGTGAGCCTCAGGAGATGGACAGACCAGCCATGAGCCCCATGGCACTCTCCCTCCCTGGGAAGTGGTCCCCATGCTCGTTTTGAGCCCCCCACTGCCACGGAGCCTCCCCCACTTCCCTATTCCCTTCCTTGCTCTGACCAAGGGCAAAATCAGTCTACAGGAAAACCTGGGACGGCTGAACCACGCTGTCCTGCAGGGAGAGCCCAGCCTTCCAGTCACAATCACTGAGCTCCGGCTCCAGGCCTGCAAAGCTCGGGAGTGTACCTCTGGAAGGTACTCAAAAAGACAACGTGTCCGGAAATCCCCATTCCGGGATCTGTGGGAGATGGGTAGAAGTGAGGGCAGCTCTGAGAGTACGACCGCAGGCAGCTCGGGATGCACCGAACCCCAAAGCGCGATGCGGGGCCGGGGTACAGCAGCTCCCGCTCCACCTGGTAGCGGCTGGGCTGCGGGACCGCACGGACCGGCCTCGCCGCTCCCGGACTCCCCCCCACGGCGGCTTTGGGGGCGAAAGCCCCACTTTGTGCGTCCTCACGGATCGATCCTCCCGCAGCCCAGCAGGAAACCGCGTCCCGGGCGGGACCCATGTGTGCAGCGAGGCGGGCTTGCTTGTAGAGGGGGGGCGTCGGGGGCTGCCGCACCTGGAAAGCTGGAGCCTGATGGAGCCGGAGCCTGGTGTTGACAGAGTTGCACTGAGCCTTCAGGACTGCTCTGGGCTCCTGCAAGGCAGGCTCAGGGTCCTGCAGCCCTTCCACAGCCCCGCAATACAGCCCAGCTCATGTGGGTGCCGCATAGGTTGGGAGCAGCCGGGCAGGAAGCGCTGAGCTGGTCTGCGGGGAAGGACAGTGGGTCCCTTCACCTGGCGCTGGCTGTGAGAGGGTGCTGCCGGCACATAGTCCCTGTGCCAAGGAGGGTGTGGGAGAGCACAGCGTTTCCCTGGCGTGACCCACCAATTGAGCACCTGCTGTCACCCTTCTGGAGTGCCTGAACAGGGGCCACCGTGTGACTCAATCCCCCACCCTGGGTTTGCCCTGTACCTCTCCCTGGGAGCCGCCCAGCACTCGTGCTTGTCAACGCCCGGCTCTGCTTCCCTCCGCCCGCCCCACGCCGGCACCCAGCTCTGCCCTTCCTGCCCACACACCTTCACTGCCGCTCGGAGCAGCGTCAGAGAGCAGCAGAGCTGCCATGGAAGCCAACACTTCCCTTTGGCACAGCTACCTTGGGGTAATCATGTCCCGTGAGAGGCAGCGGATGGAGCATTTCCAGCGGGCCGAGGACATCCTGCTCACCCTGTTGGAGAGTGTCCACGCCAGGGAACCCCGCTTCCTCGTGGACTATGCCAGGAACCTGGAAGCCTTCGAGTTTGCTCTCTGTGCCTCTGAGGACCCTGTCACTCTCGAGATGCCCCTGCGTATTGACGACGATTCCCTGCGTGTGCTGGCATGCCAGACCAGGGACACCCCAGGCAGGCATCCTTCAGAGCTGAACACCTGCTATCTGGGAGTGTGCTCTCCAGGGACTGATTTGAAGGACTGGACTGGTGTTGTGGATGTGATGGAGCACAGAGGTGGAGTGGAGTGCCTGCTTCCAGGCAAAATCATCCACCACCTGAAAGAGCTACTTGTTTCAGCCATCGTGCACTGCCAACGCCTCTTCCTGCTTCAGCCAGGTGCGTACACTGGCAGGGTGCTTTCCAGCCAGGAGCTGCCTCCAGTGCCTGCCCAGCTTCCCAGCTTGGCAGTGATCCCTATGTAAACATGCTGGGACGTATGTTCCTAGGCATGTGGCCTACCCAAAATCTGCAGGAAGAGGTGAGCGAGCACCTTTCTGTGTGCTGGGATGGACTTTTCCCCCAGCTAAGGAAGGGAAGATGCAAACTATTCCCTGCCATCCCAGGGCATCAGAGTCATCCTCAGGCATCTTCACCTGGGACTGATGGCACCCTTCTTCCATGGGTGCAGGGTCCACCCATCCCTGCTGTTAGGTCCCAGATAAGGTTTGCTCAAGGACTTAGTGTCCTGGGTTTACCCTAACCACATTCTCCCCTCCACCTCTCGGCCCAAGTGCCCCCTGCTCCCTGGAGGAGGCTGTTTGGAGAGTGAGCTGGGAGAGCTGGACCAGTATCCTGGGGCATGGGTCTGACCCTATGAGCCCCAGTTAGCAGAAGTGTCCCCAGACAAGATGTGGTGGGAGAGGACCTTGGGAAATGCCCATAGCAGTTCCATCAGCTTCTTCATGTATTTTCATCTCTCAACATGCTTCTTGAAGTAAAGGTCAACCAGGGTGAAAGGGTGATGCGAGAGGACCAGCGGGTCTGAAAGTCTCTTAACCCAGTCCCAGCAAGTCCACCATCCCCTCTTTCCTCCACAGCCAAGCCAGTGACCTTCATCTTCCTCCACCCCCACAAAGCAATGAACCTTTACTGGTCCATTTTTCTTGGGCTGCATTGCTTTTCTTGGCACTATTCAGCCATACAGAAGCACAGCTCAGTTTGATAGCTTGAAACTTCCTGCAGTGCCTGACCTTGAGCCCTGCAACGCTTCTTCCTGTAAAACCATCCCAGCATGGATGGAAGAGGAGTTTTTCCTGGGGAGCTGCAACCAGACTACAGCATTGTCGAGAGGGGTGGGACACAGCCACAGGTGCTGCAGCAAATACCTGGTTCAGCCTGCAGGACCAGCTGTCCTAACCTCCTGAATGCTGCCAAACCCCCTGCATCTAGGTGACATCAGTGCCGAAAATCTGCGAGAAGATGCCATGGAGCTCTCCCTGCTGATCCGTGGCAGCTGGAAGACCATTCGCTTTGACCTTGTTCCTGTGGTGAGGAGGCAGCAAGAGCCACTCCAGCTCCAGAGACGGCAGAGCGACAGGGGCTTCCCTGAAGGCAGCCTCAGGAAAGCCACAGAAGAGGCCCACTTTGTCCCGGCCTCTCCCCATTGCTGGAGGTGAGAGGCTGGGCTGCGTGCACAGCAGGGTAATCCTGGGCCACAGATCTCCCTGGCTGGCAGCACTGCTGCGTGCAGACAAAAAGAGGTTGGGAAAGGGTGGGAACATGTCATCAGGGGTTGAAGTCACCCCCTCATGATGCCTAAACCCTCTTCCCTGTATTGGAGAAAGAAATCTCGAGTAAGTTTCAGACAGCTCAGGGAAAAAGGGGGAAATGCAACTGAAGGAGCCCCCTGAAATTATTCACTGGAGCTGCGCCCTGACTGTGCAGAGGGTGGCAGCTCTCAGATCCCTGCTTGGGGTTCAGAGACAAGCCTAGGCACCTGGCAGCTGCAGGGTGATGAGGTGCCTCCCAGGGGGGGCTGCAGGACAAAACAGGGCTGGACTGAAGTAATTTGCCTGCCAGCACAACTACCCAGCCCCATGGAGGAGCTGAGCAGACAGCTGGACCAGTCCATATTTATTTTAGGAACAAAGTGGTCCGGCTAGCTGCTCAGCCCCTCGTTGGGGACCAACCAGGCCTCCCCCCCCCACTACACATAGGGGAGCACAACCACTCTTGATCCTCCTGGGAAGGCAGGAGCTGCTCAGTGGTATTCCCATCTCACTCCACTCCTCTGAAGTTCTGCTCTGCCAGAGGCAAGAGCAGGAGGTAGATCCAAGATGCTGCATTAACTGGGACCACGTGTGTGGAGGGATCCCCCAGCACACCAAGTCGCTGCAGGCATACTCTCCCCATCCTGGGATGATGCAGGTCTTCATCTCCCCTCCCTCCAGATGCCATTCTCTTCCTCCAGATCCTCCACACACCTTCCCATCCTGAAGCTGCTCCGAGCAGTGGACACCCTGAAGGGACCCCGTCTGGACAGCCTTCGCCTGCTTGACCAGCTCCGTGACCAGGACTGGGGAGGGGAGACAGGGAAAGGCAGTCTCACTTTCTACCACCTGAAGGTAGGTTGGTTCTGCTGGCTGGGACTGTGGCTCTCTGGGCAAGAAGAGACAAGGCTGCTCCCCTGCACAAGAACCCAAACAACAGTGGTGAGTGCCTGCAGTGCTTTGGGGTGTACTGACCCATGGCTGTGTCCTGAAAGGATTTGTGCTACTGCCAGCCACTGTTAGAGGGCTTTGGTCCTTCTTCTTTGGATTGAACCAGCAGCCTCCCGTCAGAGACACTTTGTGCATTCAGAACTGAGGCTGTGCACTGGTGTGCAGGTCATCATCCCCTGGTCCAGGCTGCCTGTGTCTGTGGGATGGCATTCCTATGCCATGCTTGCAGGCTGCCTCATGCCCTGGTGCGCTGGGATGTGTCTGTGCAGGGCTGATGGTGGTGTTTCTGATAAGAAAAAACCTCCTCTCCCCACCCAACCTGTTTTCAACACTCTGGAGCCATGCCAACTGGCCATGCTGGGGACAGCACGTGGTGGCACAACCCAGGTGTGCCCTGCCTTTTGATGGCTGTCCAAGCCAAGGGTCAAGAATGATGCAAGGATGTTTTCTGCTTACATTATGGCTCCAGCTCCAAGTAACCCAAATCCTGTGTACTTTGCTTTGTGCTGCATTCTTTGATGTTTTGAGGGTGCTGGTTGTGGGGATTTTTTTAAAGAAAAAAGGCAGATGTATGTATCTGGCCTTCAGAAACGTATCATCTGCTCCAGCCCCCATGGATTCAGCCCCACAAGTGGTTGCATGGTGACCTGCAGGCTGTGAAGGGACAGCCTTCCTGAGATCAGGCGTTGTGCCTGATCCTATGCTCTTCTCTCCCTCCTCACAGATGGTGTTGCTGTGGAGCACAGAGCTGTTCCCCTCCTCGGAGGACTGGCAGGACCTGGAAGGTTCTGTCTACAGGCTCTTGGTGATCCTTCTCCGCTGCCTGGCCACCCAGCACCTGCCTCACTTCCTGAACCCAGAAGAAAACCTCTTCAAAGGAGCAGCCCCAGACCTTGCCTCCCTCTACCATAAAGTCGAAAGCTTTGCCTGGAATCCCCAGCGCTTCCTCCGCTTCCATTTTGGCCTCCATGGGTTCAGTGGCAACTGGCAGGCAGACACCAAAACCTCATCCCTCCTGCAGCTCCCCATCGAGGATGGGTCCTACTGGGACACAGCCTACTTTGACATGCTGCTCAGCCAGGTAATCCCAGCCCTTCAGCTGAACTTGCCAGGCAGCACCAGAAGCCACCTGGGCTGGAAATCTTGTGAGGTGCTGTATTTGGCCCCACCAAGCCCTCTGGTATGCTATGGGGGCTCTGGGAGGCTGGCAGTGCTGGGGCATGGAGCTCAAGCAGACTGGGGAGCCCTGTCCCCTCACTTCCCACCTGTCTTTAGTTTCAGGTGTACTGCATCCAGGACAGTGCACGCCGCTCAGCAGCATCCCAGCTCCTCTCCAAGATCCATCAAGAAATCCCTCAGCAGAGCTGAGTGGGACCTTGCTGCTACCCCATTGGGGTATCTTGAAACTCTGGGGGGTGCAAGAAGAGCTACAGGGCCAGGGAGCAGTGTGCTGCTGTGTCATTTTATTGAGGGAAACTGGTATGGGGGAGAAAGCACATCTGCTGTAGCTGGAGGGCATACACAGCCTCTTGGCTGCCCTGGTGGACCTGGGCAGTGGGTGCTTTGTGGTACAGGATCTGGAGGGGGATGGCTGGCATTCTACACTACAGGGTAGGGAAGGCTGAGGTTGTTGGTGATGGGAGGGGAAGGGACTTGTGGTCAGATCCTGCATCCAGCCCCCTGTCAGCTTGCTGAGGGTCACCATTTCCTGGGGCCAGGGGAAGGGAAAGAAGTGAGGGGCCAGGCCTTTGGGGGGTGATGGGAGAAGTGGTTTTGAGCCACGTCTCACATCTGCTGAGCACAGACCTCTCCTCCATGTCCCCTGCCATCCTAGCTTCTTTCCACTGTGCCTTGGCTTGCTGGGTGTTGCTGTGTCTCCTGCCAGCATCCCAGGGAGGCAGCGGAGTCCCTCTGCTGCCAGCTGCCTGCAGCCAGGCATTCGAGGCAGTGCCAGGCCACCTCCCCCAGCCTCCCCCCAACAGAGCTGCTCACAGCCTGCTGCGGTGGCAGTGCTTAAGGGCATCTTGCAGGGCTCGAAGTACTCGGTCCACGTTGCCACTGGTTGAGTTGCAGCCCATGAGGCCAATGCGCAGGACCTGGGAGGAGAAGGGTCAGTCGGTGTGAGTGGTCGTGCACAGCTCCCTCACTCGTATTTAACACACCATTCGCTATAAAGAGGTGTCACCCCGCTAATTACGTGTGCTGTTATTCAATTAGGAGGTGATTGTGTGTGGTTATGCCGCTATGTGCTGCTCCAGGCAATAGCACACAGCCAGCCAGATGCTGTCGGCAGAGAGTGGTAGTGAATGCAGGGTTCAGTGCCCAGCCATGGGCAGTAGGAGGAGAGGACTCTGACCACCTTGCCCACCGTAGGGCCCAGGCCCCCAGCAATCTCCATGCCGTGGTTGTCCATCAGAAAGGCCGTGATATCCTTCCAGTTGTAGCCCTTGGGCACCCTGACAGTGGTGATGGTGGGAAGTCTGGCCTTCTGAGGAAAAGAGAAACTGGTTTCAGTCCCACGGCCCCTGGTGACCCCAGCACACTGCCAGGAGAGAGCATCACTGAGCGGGGAGTTTGTCTGGCATCAAAAGCTTCCCAGGCATATCTCCAGCTGCAAAAGGCTGTGTCCTCATGCTGCCCCTACTCTGTGGTGGTGGTGGGCTTGCCTTGCACCCACCTCCTCCTCCACAAAGAGCTCAAGCCCCATGTCAAGCAGCCCCTGGCACAGCTGGGTGCAGTTGGCCTGGTGTCGCTCCCATGAGCTTTCCAGACCCTGTGGGCAGAGAGGAGAGAGAAGGTCTCTGCTTCTGACAGGCATCTCCTGGCAACCACAGTTCCTCCAAGCCCCACGGGCCCTGCTGGTGCTCCCCTACCTGTCTGGTACCACTCACCAGTTCTGCCAGCATGGCCAAGCCTTCCCGCAAGCTGAAGAAGCTGTTGATGGGTGCTGTGTGGTGATACCTGCAAAACTCAAGGAGCACCCAGAGGGCTTCAGTTTGGCTGCAGCACAGCAGTCCCTTGCTCATGGTCGGGGAAACTGAGGCACAGCATCCTCCCTTCTCATCACCCAGTGGGGAGAGTGCTGACTGGCAGCCAGGGTGATGGGAAGGCAGGGCCTGAGGCCTGAAGGGCAAGCAGCCCCCGAGCCAGGACAAAGGCTAGGTGGGGAGTAGTTGCAGCTGTCTGTAACAAGAGAGCCTGTCCTCACCTCCGTGGCTCCCCATCACAGCCCCAGTAGTTTGCCAACCAGCCCATGTCCAGATAGAAGGATGGGGGCTTTGTCTTCCTTCTCAGCAGCTTCTCCCTGGGCAGAGGGAGTATTGGGGAGAGGTGGGACATTGACCCCACCAGCTCCAAGGTGGGATCAGCCCTATGGGAGGGAGGACTTCCTTAAAGTGAGTGCAGAGATTGGCTCCAGCTCCCAGTCACTGCCCAGGGATGGGATAGGCGCTATCCCCATTAGCACTGCTGCTAGTCACACTCTCCACAGAGTGGGACCGAAGCAGGTGGCTGGCAAAGGAGAGAGGTGATGGCCTCCCCCAGCCCCATCGCCTCCCACCTTGGTGAGACTGGACTGCTCTTACCTGGCTCGTTCACTGAATGAGATGGGGGCACTGCCAGGGGGTGCATTGAGGACTTTCTGGGACCCCGAGTACATGACATCGATCTCTGCCCAAGAGGGAAGAAAACTCCTTAGGAATCAGAGGCTCCCAGCAGGAAAATGCCGAGTTCTCTGACCCAGCTGCAAGCGGTAGGTAGGAAGCACAAGGATGGCACACACAACAGGTCCTACTTGTGTTCAGGCTGCTTTGGGAGGGCCCCTGCATTGCTGATGGTCCCCCAAGGGGGAACAGGCTCTCTGGCTGCAGCTGGACCAGTTTCTAGGTCTGCTAGCCAAAATGCAGGCAGAGGGGCTGATCCCACTGCTCTCCCTCTCTGTCCTAGACATGACCCCTTTGTCTCCTGGTTGCCCATGATGGCACTGTGGCTCTTACCCTGCTCATCCATGAAGATGGGGGCTCCCCCAAGCGATGCCACTGCATCCACAAGCAGCAAGCAGCCATGCCTGTTGGAGGACAGAGCTCAGCCTAGTTTTCCTGCCACCTCTTGCCACATCTCTGCCTGCAGTCCTGGCATCCTTGTCCCCATGGGGAATGCATGTCTCACTGGCACCAACTGCTTCCAGCACAACAGAGCCAGAGAAAAGGCCAGCACATATAAGTCTGCAGGCCCAAATCCCCAGTGGTGACCTTGGGGTGCCCTCAGTCCCTGCAGGTGCCAGCCATGCACTGACCGGTAGCACAGCTTGCCCAGCCCCTCCAGTGGCTGCAGCACCCCTGTGGAGGACTCGCCATGGGTGATGAAGAGCACCAAAGGTTTGTGCTGCACCAGGCCCTGCATGACAGAGATGTACGGTGACCACAGTGGAGGTCAGCTTGTGCCCTCTGCATAGTGGCCAGCACTTACCTGCTCAATGTCTTGTGGAGTGAAGTACTTGCCCGGGGGTTTCAGCAGTTCATAGACATTGGCCCCTGGAAGGAAATAAGGCAGAGGAGAGTGAGGTTTGGGCATGCTTCCCACTAGGCAGTCACCTGCTCCATGGGGTATGAACCAGGAGCAGAGCCACCTGCCAGGGTCTGGCCTCCTGCAGGTTTGCCCAGTGGAAAAGCCATAAAGCACCATAAATGGAGTGGCATCATTCTTGGAAAAACCCGGAGTGCTCTCTAGCAGAGTGCTCTCTGTTTTTGTAAGCTATGTCACAGAGCACTGCCAGGATTGGGACAGCAAACCAGGGCTCCCACCTTCAGACCCTGTCCCCTCAGCCCTGCCATCTGCCTGCTACCAGCATACCCAGCCTCCTGGCAATATTGGCGGCACGTTGTCCCCAGATGCCATTGATGGCCACCAGCACGGTGTCACCTTGCTCGAGCAGGTTGAAGAGGGCGGCCTCCATGGCACAGTGGCCGCTGCCGCTGATGGCCAGGGTCAGCCGGTTTTGTGTCTGGAAGGCATACTGGATGCCTGCCTTGATCTCATCCATCACCTGCGGCAACGTGATACTGGCCAGCGCTGCTATTGTTCCTCTTGGCTCAGCAGAGCTGTTCCAGCCCCTCCTGGGGGTGAGGAAGAGAAGGGGAAGGAAAGGAAAGCTGGGCTGGGGCAGCTCACCTGCAGCACTTCAGGGTGCATGTGGCCCAGGAGCTGCCGACCGCCCGCAGCCTGGATGCGGTGGGGCACATTGCTGGGCCCTGGCCCGAGCAGCAGCCTCTCCGGCACCACCAGCGGCCGGAGCAGCTCCTCTGGCGGGGGAACGCGGAGCAGGCTGGTGGCCATGGCACGACGTGCTGTGCTGTCCCCAGGAGCTGAGCTCAGAGAAGAGGAGCAGTGGAGGCTGCCGGAGCAGCTGCCAGCATTGCAGCACAGTGTATCCTGTGCTAGCAGTGTCCAGTGTCCCCCATGGACCTTGACCCAGTATTCAGTGCTCCCCCCTACTAGTCTGGACTCTACCCCTGGTTGACTGCCCTGTCTGATTAATGTGTTACCAGTGTTATCTCTGCTGTCTTGGGCCCCTCATTTTGGGGGATGGCCCCTTGCTAGTGCTCATCCCTATTCAGTTATGCCAGCCTCTGGGACTCCCAAGTATGGAGGCAGTCCCAGTCCCCATGGCCCCCACAGCACTAGCTAATGTTCCCCAACAGTATCCCAGCAGGTGGGATTCCTGCTCTGGGGCGCCTAGATCCTGTGCCATGGGATGATTGTGCTGAGACTGATCTGGCAAAGCTGCCATGATCATAGCTTCTCCTGCAGCAAAAAGTTCCTGTTGGCCAGGGCTCCCTGACCAGGGACCTGCCTTGCAGAGGGGTGTCTGGCTGGGTGACAGCCTGAAGGAAGCTGGCCAGTGGGCTGATGTGCACCAGAACTATGGACTGGGACATGGACTCAGTCTCTGCCACAGTGAGTTCAGTGCTCTGCAGGCTCAGCCTGGATCATGAGCATCCCAGCATATCCTGAGGATGCCACAGGCCCCACATGGCAGTTCGATATTCTGTTACCTGCTACATGTACCCACAACACACTGCATCATGCCCAACCTCCAGCACATTCTCTGCCACCCCTACCCTGAAATGCAAATAAGCTGCCAGCTTTAGCAGATTCATGAGTGGGTCACTGCCCAGAGGAGCCCCTCAGTGAGCAAAGTTTTGGCTAGAGATGACAGCACAGGGTTGAGAATTTCCACCTGGCAAAACTGGTACCATTGGCCACTGCTGAAGACATATGGGACAGAGACGTGGGGCCGGCAACAGTGCGAGGTGAGAGCACATCTGCCCAGCAGCTGGGTGGCTACCACTGAGTGGAGCAGGGGGCAGACGAGTCTGCTCCCACACAGCTGATGGAAGCCACAGTCAGCCTGGGCACTGCTGTCGAACCATCATCCCACCAAAGCGATGATGACTATCGGATGAAGAAGATCTCCCAGTTGCCTGTCCTCTAGGGAGATTTGGGGCATGGCTGGGGCGGGGAGGGGACGCGTGACCTCGGGGCTGCCGTGGAAAGAGGGTGGCCGTGCTGCTGGAAACAGCTGGCAGCGAAGGAATAATCCGCTTTCTGCGCTGGCTCTGAATTTCGGGCGCAGATGGGCAGGAGCGGCAGTGCCCCAGGCGGCGGGCGGAGGCTCGGCGGACGGAGGAGCGAACTGACGGCACCGGGGCTGGGCGCACGGGAAGCCCTGGCGAGGACCGCTTCTCGGAGCACTGCGCCGGGGAACAGGGTTGGAGGCGTCCGGTCCAAGTATCGGGGTACCGGAGTATCGAGGTACCGGAGTACCGGGGGTACCGGTGCTGGTTGCCAGGCGACGGCTGCCGAGTGNACCGACACCGACACCGGCACCGGCGCCGCATCGCACCGCGCGGCTCGGCCTCATGTCGCCGACCCCTGCCCAAGGCTGAGCGCTGCGCTCCTGCGAAGCAGCCACGACCACGGGCATCACAGGTAAGGGCGGGCGGCAACGCGCACCCCTGCCGCGCCCCCCGGGAGCTGGCCGAGGGGGCGACCGGGGCTGCTCCGGGGTGGCGGTGCCGCCCCTCGTGGCCCCGGCGGGGGCGAGGCTTGGCGAGTGGGAGCGGGATGCGCATCCCCGAGAGTCCGGCGGGGCGGGGGGGGCTGCGGCTGGTGGCCATTTTGCGTAGCCCTCCGATGCTCGAAGCTGTGTGTGGGGAAACTGCTCTCGGGTCCCCAGCGCGGTGACCGTCGGGTGCCGCCCCATCTTCCAGAAGGATCCAGCCGGGGGAGGGGAGGGGGCTGCTCGCGGATGAGGAGACGCCTCTGCTGCCCTGGCCCCAGCCAGGGTGCGAAGGGAGAGGATGCCATCCCCGTAGCCCATGGCAGGAGGCGCAGGAACCCCTTGTACCCCAGAGCTACCCCTGCTCTTCCCTCCGGGGCAGATGGCTGTGGTTATGCAGCTGAGCCATCTTGCGTCATCATCATAATGTTTCAAAGTTAAACAGCAGCGCTGGAGGGAGTGGCAGATGCCCCACCTGGGGCTCTTGCCGCGGGTAGCTGGCAAAGATGCTGCGATGCTAAGGCTCTTCTTGGCCCCCAAGGACGAGCAGCTGCCGGTGACCTTGGGCTGTGTAGTGGCTGGACAAGGGCCGCCATGTCACTGCGGACCAGTGCAGTGGCTGCTGGCTGATGAAGAGGCAGGTCCTGGAGCGCAGGACTAGTGCAGAGCTCCACGCTTGGTCGTCCAGATTCTCAGGGAGCAGCCCTGCACCTGCCCTATTGTCTTACTCCTCTGCTTCCTTCTCCTCCTCTTCCTCCTCCTCCTCCACACGAGGCAGTGACCCCTCCCCTGGATCCTGCAGACCCCCGTGTGAGCCGGTCTCCTGCCTGCTCAGGTCCCGGGGAGGACAAGGAACCATCCAAGCATCTCCTGTACCACCTACAGCCAGGCACCCTTCCATGCCAGGGCCCAGAGCAGCCCCATGCAGGTAGCCTCTGTAGCACTGGGGGGCAGGGAGGCAGCAGACCCTCCCCCTCCCCTGGGTATGGCCAGGGGTGTGGTGGCTCTGCCATTTCGGCATGCTGCTGACATCCATTTTGTCTGGGAGGTGGTAGCTGGCGCTGGCAAAGATGCTGCCACCGCCCTCCACCCCCATGCATGTGGCAAAAGCTGCAGCCCCTTAAGCCCTGGGTCGTGTGAGAATCTGTCATCCATCCCCTTTCTAGCTACCTTTCACCTTATTCAGCAGTGCTGGGCACCCACTGGAGCTCATTGCCTTGTCTGTGCAGCTTTTCCCTGCCTTGGGTTTCAGTGTCTAGAAGTATGGATTTAGCAGGGGTGGGGGGTGGGGTTACTTTGCAGCAGAGATGGGGAGCAGAACCCCTCATCCATGTCCTTATATTTGCTACCTGTAAATTGAATCTGCATGGAAATTCTCAGGGAGCTGCAAACTCTGCCCTGAAGTTGTGTCCCCCATTGAGGTGCGCAGGAGGTGAGGAGGCATGGGGCAGGGTGCCTGTGATGGCACTGGGGAAGCAGGGGTTGGATTCCATATCAGCATGGGGGGCATTTGCCCTTGTCCTGGCCTGTCCTCTGAGCTGCTTCTCTGCCTGGCAGGTGCTTCTCTGGAGAAAACTGCACCGTCATGGCCCTTTCCCCTGTGTGGGGCGGGAAGTGGGTGAGGAGCTTGCCTGGCAGGCACTAATGGTGCCATGTCATACAGTAGCGTGTTCCCTGCTGCCCTAGAGGCAGGACAAAGTCCCATGGTCCCAGTCAGAGCTAGAGGGCCCCAACAAAGGGTGCATGGGAAGGGCTCACCACAACAAAGCCTGGCAGCTGCTGAGAATACACTGGTGCAGCCACACGGGGCATCCATCCTCACTACTGAGGTGACATGGGGTTGCATGTGTGCAGACAAAGGGAAAATCACCTTGGATTTCCCTGCGTGCAGGCAGCTTGTCATCTGCTGGAGCTGAGGGACCAGCGGCAGAGCATGTTCCTTAGCATCCTTTGGGGAAGAGCTTGCTGGTTGGTGACACGTGGGGCAATGCTCCCTGTCCTACTGGTCACCTCTCAGCAGAAGAGGCTGCCAGTTGGTAGCTTTTGGACTTTAGAGCAGTTTCATTAGCTAATCTCTGCTCAATTAATCTTAGCTGATCCAGTTAATCATAGCTCTCCAGGCCTTTTGCTCCTCGCTAGGGGTGACTGGTGTATTATAGGGGTGGGCAGAGCTAGCAGGCTGCAGAGGAAGTGGGGGAAGAGATGCCCTGCAGAACTGGGGGACAGGTTCAGATGTTCCCTTTGGCCCCAGGGACTTGGCCGTTCCCCTCTGCAACCTCCCTTGTGTGTAGGGTAGCCCTGGGAGGCGGCAGGGAGGGAACAGGGAGCAGGGCTTAGGTGCTGGCCTGCTCCCAGAGAAAGGCTGGTCGTGGCTTATCGAATTTCTCTCGATGGAAGCAGATTAAGCAGGCGGTGGCTGCTCTGGCTGTCCCCAGGCAGAGTGAGCTGGCTGGGCTTGAGCTGCCCACAGGCTGGGGGAGCTGCCTGGCTCTGCCTCTGGCCCTGCTCACTGCAGCCGGGCCCCTCTCTTCACAGGATGCTGAGTGCCCATGGCCAGTGATGCCATGGATGCTGGCTGAATTCCTCCCTGCAGCTGAGTCAGGGAAGTGAGTCAGGGGAAGTAAAAGAGGTTGAGAAGCAGCTGGGTCAGTGTCTGCTGGTGGTCACCAAGGGCACACGATGTCGCCCAGGGTCCTTGCACTGCCGTGGCAGGGATGGAACTGAAAAGCTGCAGAGGAGGTGAGGGAAGCAGTGGATTGCTGACCAAGGAAGCTGAGGGAAATGGATGGAGCAGAAAATGGAACTGGGGCTCTGCAGCAGGGAATACTGGCCAGGAGAGGAGCTCACACTGCTGGGCAAGGAGGGTCAGATGGGAATACACTGGGGTGTAGCCTGTGGGAGGCAGGGAGAGAGAAAAGGTCCTGCTGGTGAGAAGGGGGTTTCTCATGGCCAGTGATGGTGGGAGTACAGGGTGTGGGGCTGACTGGGCAGAAGGCAAAGAAAGGAAATCTGCACTGGTGGAAGGTACACAGCAGGATGAGGCACATGGAAAAGTCGTTCAAAGGAGAAACCAGTTTCTTCATGGGAAGTGATGAGGCTGGAGTGGCTGGGAATGGTACAGAGGAGAGGATAAGAGCAGGGGTGGGAGGTGGTCCCTGGCAGGCAGCAGGCAGTCCTGGGGCTGATGGGCTCACTGATGGATGTTTCTGTTCTGGGGTTGTGCAGGGGGCAGGAGTCCAGGGACCTGACCCACCTCTTCAGAGCCCTGGTAGCTGGAGAGGCTGCAGAGCTGGGGGAAGGGAGCTGCCTTGACTTAGGAGGAGAGGGAAATATTTGACATGGGCCGTTGTCAGGTGCAGATGGGATTTGGCCCGGGGATGAATCCATTGTCCTTGAGTGGTGCCCCCGGGTGGAGCAGCTCGAGCTGGTGGCCTCCTGAAGATGCAGCCCTTCCATATGGGAATATATCCTATCGTTTCATGGGAGAAACAACTTCTTCATTCTCCTTTGGCAAGCACTTCTGTTTAATTTTTCCTTTCCCTCATCTGAGTGGGGAGGCAGAGGCCACTGACAGGCAGCCCACTTGCTGGCTTAGGGACTCAAGGGTAGTGTTAAACACCTGCTTAAAATAGTCCAAGCTCAAGAAAGCCTGAGACAAAATGCTCTGGAATTTATGGGTGTGATCACTGGCTGAGCACAGTGGGAGCTCCAGAGCCATCCCAGTGGGAAGATAAGAGGAGGGCTTGGGAACTCCAACAGAAGAAGCTTTGTGTTGTGCGTGCCGTTGGACATGCCAGCTCACTTATAAAATAGGCAAAGGGTTTCTGAAAGGCAGTGCCAAGCTTGTAACACTTCCTTGATGCAAATTTTTCCACTGTGTCTATGGTTTCCTCTCACCCCCTTGGAAATCAAACCACTTCTTTCAAACCTCAGGTAGTCTTACAGCCATCCCCTTCTCTTGGGATACTTTCTATTCTGTGTATTTGTTTTTTGCTTCCCTTTCTCCCCCCTTTTTTCACAAATTCTCCTGAATTTTTAATTTCCACTATTGGGAAAACACATCTCATATTCAAGATCCCTCCTTACTTCTCCACTTCCTTCTGGTCGTGGCCCATGTAACCAGAGCTGTGCCAGTACTCACTGAGGATCTAATTTCTCCCTGATCTCCTTCCTCCTGGAGCAAATATTCTGCTGGCAAAACCCAGGCTCGAAGAGCATTAGGGAATTCACACATAACCTTTCAGGCGGGATGCCAGAGGAGCAGTTCCTGCCCATTTTCGGAGGGGTCCTGTGCTTCATTTTCACCACCAGACTCAGCTTGGGGAGCCAGGGAGCAAGGAAAGGCAGGAAAAGGGATAGATGTTAAAATGCAGGAAGGGATTTTGTCAGGTCTAAAAGGATCCTGAAGGATGCAGCAATCAGAGGAAGGATCCCATTATAATTTTCTGGCCAGTGCTTGTAAGGCTTAACTGCAGCTGAGGGAAGGTGGGAATGGCCTGCAGAGCGCTGGGCATCAGTGCTGGGATGGACAACTGCTCTGGGAGATGTTGATGATGGGTTTGTTTTGCCTTGTGAGATTTGTGATTAATAATTTTTTAGCAAAAGGACTGGGCATATGATTGTAAACCGGGAGCTTCAGCTGAGTGCAATGGCCACTGGCTTCCCAGGAAGGGCCACTGATGCTGATACTGCACGTCTGCTTTGTGGGAGCTGAATGGGAGGCACATGCCAGTGGCTGTGTTCAACAACCGCTTTCTCTGTCAATGGAATGCCACTGCTTGCCTCCCCACCCCACTCTGTCCTGCTGTCCAGTCCCTGCTTTGCTGGGCTTGCAGTGGAGGCAGGAGGCTCGGGTAACAGGCTGTGGATTTGCTTGCAGATTAGGGGGTACCTGCTCGGTGCCATTGGCACCCTGGGATGAAAAAGCTGCTCCTTGGGGGTTTTGCTGGTGCTGACAGTGCTGGCAGGGCTCTGTCCGCTGCTGTGGGTGCCCACCAAGTGATGCTGCAGGGTGATGGAGGCTCCAGTGCTGCCCTGGGGTAAGGGCAGGGGTGGCCCCTGGGGCTTAGCTGGGCATCCTGACCTGAGGGAAGACAGGGAAAGGGAGAGGTAAAATGAGGGCAGATCGAAGTATGAAACAAAATGTCATCTTTTGGGCAGAGGCAAAACAGTGCTCCCCGACGTTTCCCTGCACAGGCTTCCCATTCATCCTGCACAGTCGCAAGATGTGGATTGGAATGCAAATTTTCCTAACCTCCTTTTATTCCCTTTTGCAGGACAGCCACTGCTCCTCACTAGCAGGATCCACATCCGGCCAGCACGATGGCGGGAGCGTCGGTGAAGGTGGCAGTGCGTGTCCGGCCCTTCAACTCCCGGGAAATGAGCCGGGAATCAAAATGCATTATCCAGATGTCAGGAAGCACCACCAGTGAGTGTCTCAGGGGCAGGGGGTGCTTTGGGTGCTGCCTGGGAAGGAGCATGTGTGGTGTGGCCACAGCAGCAAGCACTGGCCTGCAGGGATCCTTGGTGAGGATGCCTGAAGCATCTTGAGTCATTTGGAGAAGGAAATTTGGGGAGGATGACAGCTTTCCATGGAGAAATGTAGTCCTGCTGTTGCAATGGCAGTGGTGTGATCTATGTGGCACTGAGCCCTTGGATTTTGGTGACAGTGACAGTGAAATGGGCAGTATTCCCCAGCAGGCAATGAGGGAGGAATCACAGAATCACAGGATGGTTTTGTTTGGAAGGGAGGTTAAAGATGACCTCATTCCAACCTTCCCCTATAGATCAGGCTCTTCTACATCCAGCCTGGCCTTGAAACTGTCCATGGACCAGCAAGTGCTTTTTGTCAGCACTGCCTGGCCAGGTACCACTCACTGCAGTGTGCCAGAACACATCTCTGCTTCTCTGGGGCTCCTGAAGATGCAACAGCAGAAGGATGGAGGGGTGGGAGGAGGATTTTCCAGGGGACTGATGTGCTTTTTGTGGGGCGTGTAGCATGGAGGCTTGGGGCTGTATGTCCTGTCAGGAGCCTGTCTGGCCTTTGCCCCTCTTTAAATAACAGCTGCTGGCAGTATGAAGTGGGAACAGCAGTCAAATCCCTCCTCTTTGGCTCTGGAAGCCTCCAGATGGGGCAGTGTCTAAAATAACTCCCTGCCTGCCTGCCAGCCTTCCTGGGGCTGCCTGCGTCACCAAGGGTGGGTGAGACACTGGTGCCAGCCACCCCCGCCGTGCAGGCTGCTATGACAACCCGACTGCTGGGGAGAGGACGGCACCCAAGGGTGCAAGGTGACTCTGGGACCCCACTGGGCCCCCTAGCCACCCACCCCAGGTGTAGGGAGGAGGAATGGGAGGTCTGTGGGGCAGTATCTGCTGGTTTCTGGCATCCTGTGGGGCTTCTCCCTTCATGGTTGGACAGGGATTCTCCATCTGCCCGGGGTGCAAAGCCTCCTGTCCATCCAGGAGCTTCCCACCTGCCAGGGAATAGATAGGGTAGATGTTCCCCATTCTGGGTCTGATGGGTGGGGGGACCTGTTGTGCCCTAGTCCCAGTCAAGAGCATCAGGCATCCACCACTTCCAGCATGGTTTGTTCAGAGCTGTCTGGCCCTGCTCATCTTGCACACCCTGGCTGTGCCCCCACCCCTCCAGCCCATGCCTCTGCCTGAATCAGGGAGAGCAGCAGGACTGTGGGCAGGAGCCCTTTGCTGACAGTGAGGATTTTCTCCATGAATGGACAAACCACTGGCTAATCCTCTTGGCCAGGGGACTGGGAAGGAAGTGTGGAGGGCTCAGAAGCCTGCTGCTGCTGTGGCTGGTGGAGGCAGGAGGATGCCAGCACGGTCAGCAGAGCAGGACTGTCTCAATCCCCACAGCTCCTTGCAGAGAAGCCAAAGGTGACATGTTTGAGGGGAGTGAGAGCAAGTTTTCCCCTTCCCAGGATTATTTGCTGAGATCTTTGTCTGGGCTGAGGCGGTGAGGCAGGTTCTTCTCCTGCCTAACACATTGAGCCCTGTGGGAGGCAGTGGGGCCCAGCGCGGGAAGGGATCAGCCTTTCTCTCCTGTCCTTTTGCCTGCAAACTTCCAGCTGCCACAGCCACCCACCTGTTCACCAACACTGCTGCTTTGTTCCTGTGGTGTCCTGCACTCTGTGAGCACATCCTGGGCACCAACACTCCCGGCCCCTCTCCTGATGGCTCCCACCAGGATGGTGTGGAGGAGGCCCCTGGCTTTTATCCCACAAAGCCATTCATGTTCTCCATCTGAGTTGTACCTCTGCTGGCTTTAAAATCTGGTGATTATTTTCTCTGATGTGGATTCTGGGCTTTCTCCTGCTTCATGCCTGCCCACTCACTGGGCCCTGCCATGCTGCTGGCTATTCAGGGCAAGGCAAGGAACATCTCCAGAAGTTTTCCTCCTTGCGTTTTGGATCCCAATGGCCTAGAGCATGAATCTTTTGCAGAAGCTTTGCAAAAGTCATATATGCATGATCAAAGGAAAGGAAAAGAAAAATTCCACCAGCAGCATCCGTCTGCCTACAAGCAAATGAATGGGAATTATAGGACTATGGGAAGAGTGTTTCAGCTCAGGGCAGGAGATGCCTGCTCTTGGGATGCTCCCTTCTCCCCTGTGTCCAGTCTCTGGTTTCCCATGGCAGCTGGGCAGCTGCAGCTGGGATGCCTGGAGCTGCTTGGTGCCATCCCCAGCTGCTTCTCTGCCCTGTGCCCAGCATGGGCTGGCACTGGGATGCAGAACAGGCGCCTTGTGCGGCTCCATCCTGCCTGCTCCACCCCTCGTTTTTGCTCCTGTTTGCTGTGGTCAGTGCTACCTCTGCAGGTCAGAGACAGACCTGGTGAGCAGATGGCATGGTGGAACTGCCAGGCTGAATGCCAGGAGCCGTCAGAGATGCTCCATCCCACTTCATGCATGACCTTTACTCCTGCTTCTCTTCGCAATGCCCTCAGCACAACTGCCAGGCATTGGCAGGGGTCAGGAATGAGCAGCCAGTGTGGCTGCCCATGCTGCCCACAAAGACCTGCTCTTCCAGGGGCCTCCATATCCGTGTTTGCTGCTGCATGACTGCCAGTTGTGATTTCCCAGCCCTTTCTCCTGGTAATTAGTCTGCCTGGAATGCAGCAGGTGTCCAGAGCATTGGAGTCAGGCTGTCTGTAGCAGGTAGGCAGGCAGGGAGCCCATGCCAGCCCCTGTTTGGTGCCAGAGCTGAGCTTCTGTCCATGCTAAAGAGCATCTCAGAAGCATCATGCTGTAGTTTTGTGGTCAGAGTTGGATCTTGACCCCACTTCCCACCCTCCCCTAGTCTGCCTCACTGCTTTCTGCTCAGGTCAGAAGTGGTGGACCCTTCCCACTTCCCAGGGGAGCAGAAGGCATATCCATTGCAGTAATGGAGGGGGGATTCAGAGAAGAAAGCATCTATATGTGTAACACTACATATCTGGGCATAAGACACTATGGTAGTGATCTGCACCATGCCTGGGGCTGCTCATGAAGGCCCCAGCTGGAATCAGGAGTGAGTTTGAGCCCTGGCTGACTGAAGGGCAGGACAGGCTGGGATGGAGAAAGCTCAGGTCTTATGGCTTCTTCATCCTTGGTGGTGGCAGGGAGCAGCTGGGGCAGTGGGCATGGGAACTGTGCTGCATAGGCCTCAATGTCACTTCATTGTCACCTAACATGGCTGGTGGCTGAATCTCGTGATTACCCACTGGTTTGGGTTTCTTCTGGTGCATCTGTTGTTTCAGAAAAAAACCCGCACATCGTAAATGCTCTATGGGAGGAAAAAAACATTGCATGAGGAAGAGCAGTGATGCAGTCTCCAATTTCCATAGCAACGTCCTTTTCATCAGGGGATGACAAAAGCAGACTGTTGTTTCCGCTGATGGTGTGACACGAGGCATTAATCACCCTGCTGGGGCTGGGGACCTGGAGAGGCAGGAGCCAGAGGGGCTCTAAGGGTTGCAGCTGCTCCCACCCCACAGGTGCCAGAATGGGAGCTTTGGACACACTGGCTCAGCTGTGGGGAGACGAAGGCTGTGACCCTCCTGTGCCAGTGCTGGGCTCCCACGGGCAGGTGCCACAGCAGGAAGGAACCTGAGGGAAGCAGTCATGTCCCCCTCACTGTGTCCAGCAGGATGTTTGAGCAAGGCTCTGCCCTGTTCCCTGAGCTCTGCTGGCCATGGCACCCACCTCCTTTGCTTTCATATTTTAGGGTCTGGAGGTTCTGGACCCATCTGCAGAGTTGGAAGAGTCCCAGTCCACCTTCCAGGACTGTTTTAGACTGAATCCCTTCACCCTTCATCCCTCTCATATGGAGGGGAGGAGAGAGGGGTGGGGCAAGGGTACCATGGGTGGCTGGTGGCCTCATGTTCCTGTCATGTCTATTTGTCCCTAGCTATCCTGAACCCAAAACAGCCCAAAGAGACGCCAAAAAGCTTCAGCTTTGACTATTCCTACTGGTCCCACACTACGGTAAGCATTGGGAGTCCTTAGCCCACCTGAAGGTTGGGCTGGGGAGAGGCAGGAGGACCTCCTTGCCAAATTTCTCCATGTCCCCCTCTTCTGTGCAGCCTGCAGACATCAACTATGCATCCCAGAAGCAAGTGTACCGGGACATTGGTGAGGAAATGCTGCAGCACGCCTTTGAGGGCTACAATGTGTGCATCTTTGCCTATGGGCAGACAGGAGCTGGAAAATCCTACACCATGATGGGCAAGCAGGAGAAGGACCAACAAGGCATCATCCCACAGGTATGCCTGGGGGAAACTACCTGTCCCACTCATCCTAAAGGGATGCCCAAAGGAAAACCAGAGCTGGGAGGAAAGAGGGCAGCAGGCTGGGAATGAGACCAGGTTTTGCCAAGGTCTAATATAGCACTACCGTATGGTGAGCCTGGCTCTGCCAGGAGGGGGTCAAGGAGGGTCATCCAGGCTTGCCAGGACTGGATGGACTATGGTCTGGCCACACAAGGCCAGTGTATGTGAGCAACAATGGCCCAGGTGCTGAGCTGCTTACCAAGAGCTGCCGCATGCCAGCCCAGCAGGGCATGGCAGGGCTCTGGGGATGCTGATTCTCCATGTCAGCATGGGGGGGCTCTGCCAGCTCCACAGGAGCCATTCCAGCTGGTTTTTGGGGTGAAAAGGTAGAAATCCCTGTGTTCTGGGCACTCCAGGCAGGAACATCCTGCTGGTGGGGGTGCTGAGCCTTGCTTTTCTGTTCGCAGCTGTGTGAGGACCTCTTCTCCCGCATCAATGACACAACGAATGACAACATGTCCTATTCTGTGGAGGTAGGCACCCCACTGTCTGCCCAGCCCACTTCCAGCCTCCCACCTGGCTCCACAGGCTGTGCCAGTGTGCAGACCCCTCTTTGGGGGATGTCTGGGTAGCTCATTCTGCTAGCTCTGCCCACGCCCTCTACTCTAGGTGAGCTACATGGAGATATACTGTGAACGCGTGAGGGACCTGCTGAACCCCAAGAACAAGGGGAACCTGCGGGTGAGGGAGCATCCCCTTATGGGTCCATATGTTGAGGATCTTTCCAAGCTGGCTGTAACCTCCTACAATGACATCCAGGACCTTATGGACTCTGGAAACAAAGCCCGGTGAGTTGGGGAAGAAGGAGATGAGCAGGGTTTTGGAAGCTTGCAGTCACTTCTAGAAGGTCCTGCTTCACTTCCTTACTTTGCCAGTCCAGCTACTCTGGAAATGGCAGTCCCTCCTTGCTGACTGTTGGGTAACCCCTCACTTGCTTTCACCTTATCTTCCTCCTGCTTTCCAAGTGCACTGGAGACAGCAGGAAAAAGCCTGAACTTGTGCACATCTTCTCCCAGAGTCCTCTCTTGTCCTCCAGACTTGCCTTCCCACCATGCACCCTGTCCTGGCATGAGCCCTGGCCCTGCCTCCAGCCCCTCCAGTGTCCCCACACCTCCCACACAGTGTCACACCTCCCTATCCTACTCTTCCTGCAGCACAGTGGCTGCTACCAACATGAATGAGACCAGCAGCCGCTCCCATGCTGTGTTCAACATCATCTTCACGCAGAAGCGGCATGATGCTGAGACAGACATCACCACTGAGAAGGTAAGAGCAGAGCCTGAAGGACTCAGGGGAACCCACATGGATCCAGGAAGGATGTTTGTGTTCTTTCATTAGCACTTGGGACAAGGTGGTGCAGCCTGGGGGAGGATTGGAGTAGGAGGGAGATAAATCCCAGGCACATTGGAGGATCACGGTCCCTTGAGGGACTGGCCCCTGGACAGGATATCTGGCAGCTGGTACCCTTCAGCCCTGCCTGCAAGGATATTAGCCTTGCTCCTGAGCAGCTCCTGCAAGGATGACCCTACAGAGCTCTCTGCTGCTCTCAGAGCAGTGTCATCCTGCAAGAGGTTTTGACTTCATGCTGGGCAAGGTTTGCTGTGCTCACAGGGCTGACAGCCTCTCCTCTGCCTGCAGGTCAGCAAAATCAGCTTGGTGGACCTGGCTGGGAGTGAGCGAGCTGATTCCACAGGTGCCAAGGGCACAAGGCTAAAGGTGAGAGCTGACCTGAGGTCCCCTTCTGCTGCTGGGGACACCATGTCCTTCTCCTTCATCCCCAACCAAAAAATCTCCTTTCCTTGCCTGGTTCCTTGCTCACTGCACCGCCAAAAGTCCTTGATACGATTGTGTTTGAAAGCTGCCTAGTGACAGTTTCACCGGGGTCCATGAGTCCCAGCTGGGGCATGCTGGTTACCCAGTAAGACCAGCTGCTCTTTGCCCACACCATGCTGCATATTCCTCATTTTCTCCTGGGCTTTAATGTGGCTCTGAAATGGGGCCTAAGCATCTGGGATTTTCCTCTTCTAATCAGGAAGGAGCTAATATCAACAAGTCCTTGACCACTCTGGGGAAAGTCATCTCTGCCTTGGCTGAAATGGTAAGTAGCTGGAGAACAAACAGCAGCACCAGGGGGAAATGGGCTCAGGCCAGCAGGGGTGGGCTCAGCTCTGAGGGATGGAGCATCCCAGCTCTGAGGGGTGGGTAGACACATCCCAAGCTGTCTCTACAGCTGGGACAAGCTGGGCTGCTGAAGATGTCACCTGCATGGGGACCTGTGCCACTCTCTATTTGAGGGCCAGGCATCTTGGTGCCAAGGAAAAATGCAGCTCTCATAAACTGTCTTTCCATTTCTTTTGCAGGATTCAGGGCCGAACAAGGTAGGTGTCCAGGCTGGATGGGGAAGGGGGCATTGGTTGTGAGCACAGTGTGAGTGGGTGAGAGTGGGTTGCTGGGTGGCTTGGGAGTGAGGGTGTGCCTGGAACTCAAGCCATCCTTCTGGGGGCTGGCAGAATCTTCAGCCTCCACCTCCCTCTGGGGCTGTCAGTAGCCAGCCTTAAACAACCCTCCCAACTCAGGGCATTTCCCAGGCAGGACCTGTGAGCAAAGATGCCCAAGGTTGCAGTGGCTGGGAAGAGCTGTCCTGCTGCAAGTCTGCATGGCTGGGGACCAGCTGTCACCTTCCCTTTCAGGAAAGCAGGCAGCTTGACAGCCCTTGCCTTTGCTTTCCATTTCCTAGAACAAAAAGAAGAAAAAGACAGATTTCATCCCATACCGAGACTCGGTGCTGACCTGGCTGCTGCGGGAGAACCTGGGTGAGGACAGATGAGGGGTGTGGTCTGGTCATGGGTGTGGCTGCCAAGCAGAATGTGACGGGGGCACAGGGACGAGCGTCTTGTCCCTCATGGGTGTATCTCACTGGGCAGGAGGCAACTCCAGAACTGCCATGGTCGCTGCTCTCAGTCCTGCTGACATAAACTACGATGAGACCCTCAGCACCCTCAGGTAGGAAGAAGTGCCCTTGTTCTCCCTGCAGTGAGCAAGAGCAGGGGGGGCTGTCTGAGGCCCGGACACTGCCACATGCTCTCCTCACCTCTGTGGTGTCCCTGGCTGGGGGTGTACTCTGGAGGAAACTTGCAACCCCAGACAAAAGGCCAAATGATTGCCCCAGCACTGGCATCCTCCAAAGGATCACTTGCTGGAGGGGTTCTGCAACACTCTTGCTTGCCCAGAAGCTGGGGTTTAGCACCTATTCTCACTGTTGTTTAAGACTCTGCCCTTCCCTAGATATGCTGACCGTGCCAAGCAGATCCGCTGCAATGCTGTCATCAACGAGGACCCCAACAACAAGCTCATCCGGGAGCTGAAGGACGAGGTGGCACGTCTGCGTGACCTTCTCTATGCCCAGGGCCTTGGGGACATCATTGACAGTAGGTACCATGGTTGCTTTCTGCCAGTGGCTCCAGGCAGTGATGAGTTGAGGTCTTGCCAGCCTGCAGGGCTGATGTCCTCACAGGTTCCCTGCATCCTGCTGCACTGGCCCCACAGTGAGCCCCTGCACGCATGTTCACAGCCCCCAATCCCCTCCTGTTGCAGGGGGAGCTGCTTTCCACCCAGCAAACCTTCCCTTCTTCCCTTCCACCCACCATCTTCAGCATCCAGCACCCAGCAGAGGTGCCAGGAAGGTGTTACTGGGACTGCACATGCCCATGGGCTCCCCTCCCTGTGCTGTCTGATATCCTACTGAGATGAACCCCCTCTTGTTCTGTTCTCTCTCTCTTACCCCCGGTCCCTGCCCTCTCTTTCTCTCTTAGCCCATCCTGCTGCGGGAGGATCCAAATGTGTGTATTCCCCATCACTGGTACTCTCTGTTGCTTTACGGCTTTTTGGAGATCTAGGCTGTGCCCAGGGGCACCGTGCAGCATGGGGAGGGCTCCTGCAGCAAGCCCCTGCTGGTGGAGCCGTGTGTGCCTGCAGGCTGCCCATCCTCAGGGAACTGCCACAGGGGATGGTGCCAGAGTTGTGGTTAGCACCTGGGCTTGGGCTAGTGCTGGAGGGACTGGTGTCCTCCCACTTGGCCATGCCGAGTCTGCACGGGGACCTCCTCCTTCATGCTGTTGTGATGTTTCCTGTTGCTGCTACTGCCACTGCTGCCACTGCTGCTGCTTCTGCTGCTTCTGCTAGTGCTGTGTCTCACTGGGACGGGAGCACAGGCCTCGGGTGGGATGGAATGGTGCTCTACTGATGAAGTGGTGGGTGGTGGTGGCCAGGAGGCTTTGGCCTATGGATAAGCACTATGGTCCCATCCCACCCTGGGTCAGGCAGTGTAGCCAGGTTATGGCAAGCCTGCTGAGGAGACAGGGGTCTGGTTGTCCCCTCCTGGCTCAGCTTCTCTGGATGTGGGTTAATGGAGATGGGTGACTAATCCTGCACCTGCTGGCCTGTGCCCTGCCTGCCTCTGGCACACTGCTCTGAGAATCAGTAACTCCTCAGGGTTGGAGGAGCATCTCCCATACCTAAGTCCTAAGCCACCACAGCTGACTCTTGGGGTGCCAGCTGGCAAGCACCACTGCCTGTAGTCCTGGCTTCGTTCTCTGGCTGCCTGGCCAAGGCACTGCTCCAGCAGGCCATGGGCTTCCTTTCAGCACACCCTGTGAGGGAATCCTGCTGCTTCTCCTGCCCTGTCTACCTGATTCCTTTGTAGGACAGAGGGCCACCCCATCTCATCCCCTTCCCTTCTCATTCTCTACTCCCAGATCTGACTTATCTGGGCCATCTGGGCAGGGAAAACCACTCAGGCTGTGTGAGATGGAGAGGATGACAGAGGCAGTGGCACATGCTTGGGGAGGACATTTGATCCCAGACTCGAAGGATGCAGGACCTGAGGTTGCAAATAAAGTGTCCCCAGGAGCCCAGGATGGCTTCCAGCATCTACTTCACCAAACAGCCCTGTTCCCTGAGGGGCTGCCCAGGCTGGGGAAGAGAGTGCCTGCCCTTGTCCTGTTGCTGTCTGTGCTGCTCTGCTGTTGCTTGTGCCTTTTCCTGTAATTCCTGGCTTTTTTCTCGGGACCACTTTTTTTTCCCCCCAACAGCTTTTCTTGTCTCTGTCTTTCTCTGTCATCCTGTCTGTGTGTCTTTCCCTGGTCCATACCTACTTCTGCACCAATAGATGTGTCCGACTTTGAGAACAATAATGATGCTAGAGGGGCAGAGCTGAGTCACCGCCATGACAATCTCTCCACAGTGACCAATGCCATTGCTGGGATCAGCCCCTCTTCTTCCCTCTCCGCCTTGTCCAGCCGTGCTGCCTCAGTTGCCAGCCTCCATGAGCGCATCATGTTTGCTCCGGGCAGTGAAGAGGCAATTGAAAGGCTCAAGGTAAGAGCCTGGTGCCCTGGTGCCCTGGTTCCCTTCCCCTTCCCCTTNCCCCTCTCCATGCCCTTCCTCCATCTCCATTTCCCCTCTCCATCCTTATCTCCATCTCCATCTCCATCTCATTTCTCCATCTCCTTCATCCTCATCTCCCCTCTCTCCATTTCCATCTCCATCTCCATCATCTTCATCTCCATTTTCATCTCCATCATCATCTCCCTCTCCCTCTCCCTCTCCATCTCCCTCTCCCCTCAATGCACTGCAGCTTGCAGAGGGGGCTCAGCGTTTTCTGGAAGCCCATGAAGGGTGATCCTTATGGGAAGCAATACTCAGATGTGCTCTTGCAGAGTGGACAGACTTAGAGCTTGCCCAGACTGAGGGTTTGGATGTTGTAGGGTCTTCCTCGTGCTGCCTTTTGGGGGATGGCTGCCTTTGACCTGTGCTTTGGGCTTGGGATGGGCACTTCTGTAATGGGAAGAGTGTTCCTAGTCCACCATGGTGCAGGCTGGCAGCAAGGGAATGGAGGGGTTGGTGGGAGTGCCTCACTCTTTGAAGATAGGCCTGATGGAAAGATATGGGTGAAATGCTGCTGCAGCTTGTATAAACAAGCCTGAAACTGGGACCAGTGTCCCACTGAAGCATGCTGGGCAGAACTGGGCAGAGTGGCCAGGTGTGCAGGATACTCTAACCCCCTGTTTAACCCACCCTTGCCAGGAAACAGAGAAGATCATTGCAGAGCTGAATGAGACATGGGAAGAAAAGCTGCGCAGGACAGAAGCGATACGGATGGAGAGGTGGGTGGGCTGCAGTGGAATGGGACAAGTGGTGTTCCTTGGGTATTTCCCATCCTCTGCACTCTGCTAGAACTCTGTTGAGTTCCTGGGGCAGCTAAACAGTTTGAATGTCCAGGTGGGTCTTGGCTTGCCCCCTGGGAACCCCAGCACCCACCATGTCAGCCTGCACATAGGTGGGCTGCTCTGAAAAACCCATCTAATTGTGACGAGACCTGTAGCAAGCCCTGCATCGCAATCCATGGGACAAAACATGAGTTTCTATCCTACTGCTAGCCTTGGGGTTGCATGGAGTTTTCACAGGCACTTCTCTCTCTTATTCCTTCAGGGAAGCATTACTGGCTGAAATGGGGGTGGCCATGAGGGAGGATGGAGGCACCTTGGGTGTTTTTTCTCCTAAAAAGGTAGGATCATACTGTTGTCTTCTTCCAGAGGACTTGTTTGTACCCCTGCAGCTCCCTTCTGATCCACTCTGTCACAGCTGGCCAGTCCCATATACTTCACCTGCCTTTTCTTGGCTCCGAAACCTATGAGGGAAATCCCAGCACTGAGCCTGCTGGGTACAAACGTGGGTAGAAATACATGGGTAAATGTCCACCCTCCACTGCTGGTGTGCTGTCCTTCACGAGGGTATGATCATTCTCTTGGACTTGAGCATTAACTTTTAAAAATTCATACTTTCAAGTATTTAAAATTGCTGCCCTGAAACTAAGTCCTTGCCAAGAAATGTGGGTGGGCAAATATTGCATCTCTTTATTGCTTGTACCGTTTGGCTTCGCCAAACCTCTTAAGTGCATGTGTCCCCAGCTCAGATGGTGTTAAAACTTTGCAGCCTTCCCCTCATTATGGCCCAGCTGACTTTTAGGATAAACTTGTACACTGTTGTCTTTGTTTCTCGTCCCAGCTGCTGTCTGTTAAGACTCCAGACCTTTGGGTAGGAAGCGTGGGGGTTTATTCCCCGAAGCAGGTTGGTCTTGGAGGTGGGGCATTGCTGTGGTAGTCTTGGTGCCTCCTTGCTCTTCAGCTATCTGGCAGGTGGAAACTCTTCTGACTTCTCCAGTGGCTGGTGAGGAAAGTTAGCATGTATAGTGTGCAAACTCCATTTTATTATGGGCATTGCACTTTGCTGTCCTTCTGTGTGCCATGGCTGGGGTGGTTACAGCTCCAGGAGCTCAGTGGAAGGTCACCACCAGCTTTACAAATCTGGACAAAAACTGCAGGTGAAGGAGGTCTTAGCCACCAGGGCCGTATGCCTGCCCAGTGGGGCCAGAGGTTGAATGTTACAGCCAACTTCTGCCAGCCACCATGGAGAAGAGCACACCTTTCCCTTGACCTCCATCTCTGCTGCCTTGTTTGCAGTGAGTCTCTGCTGTCAGCCAAGGCTTGTGGCACCGTGGTGAGGGGCCCTCTCTGCATGCTGGATCTCAGCAGGCTGATAAGGTGTTCCTTACAGCCACTATTGTGTCTGTTAAACTCAGAACTTCTCCCACTGATTGATACTCCTGGGACTGCCCCTGTTCCCTGAAGGTGTAATCCCAGCAGCTAAGCTGGCTGTGGCCAGAGAGGCCTGTGGCTGGGGGAGGAATTTTCCTCTTATCAAGAAAAAAGTAGTTTGTGACCCAGGGGAAGAAAGGGCTGTGAGGGACCTGTTAGGAAGAAGACCAGAAAATGAAATTCAGCCTGCAGATAGGGCTTCAGGTTTGCACTGCTTTTGGTTGAACCTCTGGGACCTGCTCTTTTTAGATGCATCATCTGGTGTACAATCAGTGGAGGAAAATGTGCACTTTTACTTCCTTTTTGACCTGGCAGAGGGCTGGGTTAGGTAAGGTATTAGGAAGAAATTCTTTCCTTTAATGGTGATGAGGCCCTGGCACAGGTTGCCCAGGGAACCTGTGGCTGCCCCATTCCTGGAATTGTACAAGGCCAGGTTAGATGGGGTTTGGAACAATCTGGTCTAATGGAAGATGTCCCTAGGCATGGCAGGGGAGTGGAAGGAGGTGTGGTTTTATGTCACTTCCAACCCAACACATTCCATGATTCTATAATACATAGCACAGGTGAGAAGGGTCCTGCCCCAGGAGACTCTGACCCATGGGAAGGTTTTGGCTTTGTGTTGGGCCTGTTTAGAACATGAATTTTTTAAGGTGGCCAGAGGAAGGGTAACTAGGACTCAACCCTGTGAGGAGGAAAGCAAGGAAGCTTGTGGAAGCAGGCCATCTTCATGCCAGCCTCTCAGTTCTCTGCAGTCCCCTGGAAAAGTCCCAGGGGACTGCAGAGACATGTCACCCTGAAGATACAGAGGGCAGGAGAGTGTGGGAACCCAGGATGGAGAGAGCCTGTGCAGAGGCAGCCTGCAGTGCTGCTGAGCTCTCCACTTCCTCCAGAGCACCCCTCTATGCCTGGGGTAAGCAGGGCACACAGGGGTGACTCCTTGTTTGTCTCTCCCAGACGCCGCACTTGGTCAACCTGAATGAGGATCCGCTCATGTCCGAGTGTCTTCTCTACTACATCAAGGATGGGATAACAAGGTGAGAGATAGGTCCCATGGAGTGGTGGGAACATTGTCCATATCTCAGTGCCTGACTGCCCCAGGTGGACAGAGGGGTGACAGCTGTCCCCAGGCTGGGCACTTTTCCCAGGGCATTCCCCAAAAGTGTAAATCCCCAAGATTTTGGTCTTGCGGTGCACCAAGGGTTGCTCCTGTCAGCTCCAAGAATGGGGCTGGGGGGAGACTCAAGAGGTGCTGCTTTGAGGGAGGATTGAGCTAGATTTCCCCTGCAGGGTTGGCCGGGAAGATGCTGAGAAGAGACAAGACATCGTTCTCAGCGGGCACTTCATTAAAGAAGAGCACTGCCTGTTCCGCAGTGACACCAAAACTGGTGGTGAAGGTATTGCTTGTCTGGAGGGGCTTCACGGCCCTGGGGACCTATCCCTCTGCATGTCCTCAGCCCCTGCTCCCAGCTGAATGTCCTGCCCTCCTCAAACTCATTGGGCTTTACTGCATGGCTATGGGTGCTCCATGTTTCCAGGAGAACTATATCCCAGCTACAAGCTCATGGCAGGGAGGGGAGCTTGCACAAGGCATGTGGGAAGAAAGTAAGGTGAGGAGATCTGGGCAGGATGCCTGAGCAGACCGTAAATGATTCCCCTGCTCAAGATGTGGAGCAGAATCCACCCCACAAAATGCCAGGAACCTGCATGTTAAGGGGCTGTGGGAGATGAGCCTGGGGAGGATTTGCCTTCTGGGGGCTCTGGTCTCCTGTCACATGCAGTCTCCAGCTGCCCTTATTCCTTGGGACTGCTCTGATTAACATCAGGTTGGCTGAGTCCTGTTAGCTGCCTTCGGTGTGGGTGCTGCTGGTGGGTACCACCCACATCAGGGGTGCTGGCTGGGGTGGCTCTCCCTTGCTGAGGTGGCTGGAGCAGCAGAGGACACGGAGGATTTATCCTTCATCTTCCACCTTACCCTCACTCCCCTCTCCTCTCCATCTCCACAGTGATAGTGACCCTGGAGCCCTGTGAAGGTGCTGACACCTATGTGAACGGCAAAAAGGTGACAGAGCCCAGCATCCTGCGCTCAGGTGGGTCCCTGGGGCTGGCACACCAGAGCTGCTCCAAGCCACCTTCTTCCCTTTCTTGGAGGCCCTGTACTTGTCCCATATTAAACCCACACCTTTCCCCAACCCGTGCACATCCCTGCAGGAAACCGCATCATCATGGGGAAGAGCCATGTCTTCCGCTTCAACCACCCTGAGCAGGCTCGGCAGGAGCGGGAGCGGACCCCGTGCGCCGAGACCCCCGCAGAGCCTGTGGACTGGGCGTTTGCCCAGAGAGAGCTGCTAGAGAAGCAAGGCATTGACATGAAACAGGAGATGGAGCAGCGGTGAGAGCATGGGCTGAGGTGCTGGGGAATTGTACACTTGGATGTTCACTGGATGTTCACTTCCAGGTTGGTCATCCTCTCCTTCCCCATTTCCACCTAGGCTCCAGGAACTGGAGGACCAGTACCGGAGGGAGCGGGAAGAGGCAAATTACCTTCTGGAGCAGCAGAGGCTGGTAGGTGGTCAGACGTGGCTCCTTCGCAGGCTGCCCAGGCATGACTGAAATTCTGGCAGATGTTTGTGTAGTATGGATCTGTGTTCTGAAAACAAGGGCAAATCTGTTGTTCCTGGAGTTGTCATCATGAGCACTGATCCAGAGCAGGGAGGAGGCTGTATTCCTGCAGGGAAGAGGAGTGCAATATGGCAGCATTTAGGAAGGTGACACCAGTAGGTTGCATCACCTCTCTTCCCGTTTCTCCTAGGACTATGAGAGCAAACTGGAGGCTTTGCAGAAGCAGATGGATTCTAGGTATTACCCTGAGACAAATGAGGAGGAGGAAGAACCTGAGGATGAAGGTGAGGGCTGGGAGCCACCACGAGGTTTTGATGCTCTCTGTGGGAGCAGGAAGAGTGAACTGTGGGTCAATGTCCTGGTAGTGGAGTGACTGTTGCTCCATGTCCCCACAGTGCAGTGGACAGAGCGGGAATTCGAGCTCGCCCTCTGGGCCTTTAGGAAGTGGAAGTGGTATCAGTTCACCTCCCTCCGCGACCTGCTCTGGGGCAACGCCATCTTCCTCAAGGAAGCCAATGCTATCAGTGTGGAGCTGAAAAAGAAGGTGTGTGGCTGGGCTCCTTTCTGGCTCGTTGCAGCACCCACAGCAGAGGCCACGAGAACAGGCAGCCGGGAAGTGCTGAGGAGAGGTTGCCAGAGGCAGCACGTGAAGCCTTCTGCCCTCCCTCCCAGGTGTCTCACCAGCCCTTCTGCCCCTCTCCAGGTCCAGTTCCAGTTTGTGCTCCTCACAGACACACTGTACTCGCCTCTCCCTCCCGACCTGCTGCCTCCCGATGCTGCCAAGGACCGGGAGAAGCGGCCGTTCCCCCGGACCATTGTGGCCGTAGAGGTGCAGGACCAGAAGAACGGGGCAACACATTACTGGACCCTGGAGAAGCTGAGGTGGGTGAGAGATGGCTGTGCCAGGAGGGTTTGGGTGCCCACAGCTCTGTGTCTGACTGCCACCATCGGCATCCCCTCTCCCTGCAGGCAGCGCCTGGACCTGATGCGTGAGATGTATGACCGAGCAGCAGAAGTGCCTTCCAGTGTCATTGAGGACTGTGACAATGTGGTGACTGGTGGAGACCCTTTCTACGACCGCTTTCCCTGGTTCAGGCTGGTTGGCAGGTGAGCGCTTTGGCTTCTTCAAAGCGTGGCTGGGACCCATAGCTAGTCCTGCAAGATACACTGCCAGCGCTGCCCACCACGTGCGGGGTGTTCATCCCCCTGTGGGGCTCCAGTGTGATGGCTCTCTCCTGTGTTGGCTGCCAGCAACCCAAGGGACCGACGAGCTGCTGGCAATGCTCCTGCTGCCTGCCATAACCCAGTGCTGAGAGCCATAGGCTCCAGGCTTGGGGGGTGCAGGGGCCGTGGCTGTCCTGCAGGCAGTGAGCCTGTGCCGTTGTGACCTCCACCGCGGTGGGCATGTGTCCCTGTGCACGCGCTGTGTCTGAGCATCTGTCTGTACAGTGTGTGCCGCGTGTCTCTGTGCGCTTCCTGCACACTGGATGGAAGGGTGCAGTGCCAGCAATGAAGATGGGCCACCCTGGAGAAGGCTGGGGCAGGGGTAGGGCAGGGGGAGCACAGGGCTGAGCTGCATGGCCTGGAGGTATTCCCCCATGCTGTAGCACAAGGAGGGATTCTCTCCAGCAGCAGGGGTAGTGCTGAGCCTTGGTGCTGCCTGCTCTGTCCCTGCATTCCCTGCAAAGCCAGCAAAGGGAGTCCCCAGCATTCACACTGGTTCCATGGGTTGCTCTTTTGTCTGGCTGTTGGTGGCTTTAGAGATGCACCTGATGGGCAGGTCTTTGTTCCCAATGTCCCTTGATTTAAGCAGACAAAAAACCCACCCCAAAACCTAACCAAGAAAAAAAACCAAAAAAAAGCAAAAATCCTGTTCTTTCTGTTTGGAACAGCTGGTGTTAACATGTCTTCTATCTTGTTGTACTAACCTTAGTTCAGATATCTCTGGCTGCAACAGCTCTCCTCTTTTCAACACATGCATGAGCGAGCGCATGGCTGATCTCACCCCCTCCCCTACCTTCTCGAACCCCGACTCCGACATCACCGAGCCTGCTGACGAGCAGCACCAGGGGCAGGAGGAGGAGGAGGAGGACCTGGAGGAAGACATCTTTCCGGAGTGCCCGCTGTGTGATGGCCAGGATCCATTTTACGACCGCTTCCCCCTGTTCAGTTTAGTAGGAAGGTTGGTGAGGTTTTAGGAGAGCATGCCGGGAAGGACCTAGCTCTTTCGCATGAGGGAACTGCTTTTGGACACGACTCCCACCTCCGGGGCATCCCGGAGGTGCAGGGGGTGGCTGGCTGGGATTGCCGCCAAGCCCAGGCGCCTGGGGTGGTTAGGTTCCTGCTGAGGTAGGGCTGTGAGAAGTGTAGCGGTGGCAAGGGGTGGCAGGGGAAGATGGATGGTGCCTTCTTTTATGTGGGTATCTTTTTGAGAGAGCCCCTGAGAAAGGGAGCTCTGCTGTATCTCCAACACCAAAGGAACCAGAGGAGCCACCTGGGGGTCTTGGTCCTGGGTATTTCTGTCCCAGGAAGGACCACCTCTCACCTGGCTTTGGATGACCCTAAGGTACCGCTGAGTGGGGACACACAGGCACTTCAAAACCCCGTGTGCCTCTGGCTTGTCTATCCTGGCTGCATTGGTCAGTGTGACCCCCCGAATTTGGAGGCTTGGATGTCCCCAAGTGGTTGTGGAGGATGAAGCTGAGGGGAGTGAGGGGAGACTTGGGCGCAGAACAGAGTGCCAAAAGCAGTGTTTGCTCTTACCAGCTTTAGCTAGTGCTTGGATTCAGGCCATACCTGCCAACTTGGCATAGGAAATGTCCAGGGAGGTTGTGGAGACCTGGGGGTAGGCTCCAGCTCCTCTTTAGCTGGAGCCAAGGAGAAGTTACTTTGATTTCTCACACCTCTTGGCTGGAGACACCCTTGGGCTCCATCAGTCTTGGCCTGGAGAAGCCCACCAGCTGCCCCAAACCTTGCTGTGCCACCAAACCTGGAGCCATCTGCCCATCCCTAGAATGGTATAAGGAACCAGCTTTCATTGAGATTTTTCCAAGGGGGTGTGCACCAGGAGCTGTTCTGAGAGCCTTTGCTTCAGGCAGGGGCTCCCTGTCTGAGGTGAGCTGTGGCTCCTCTTCCTAGGTGTGCCAGAGCCAGGCAGCATGGTGGGAAGGAGGGACCAAAGCAGGCAGAGAGGGTGGAGGTGGGGTAAGAGTCCTGCAGCCTCAGACCGAAAGAGCTGGGTTCTTCCCCTTTTATTTTCTTTTTTCCTTTTTCCTTATTTAAAAGAAAAAAAAATCAAAACTACCCCAAAACTCTCAAGGGCACCTCAGAAAACCAAATAAGGCCCTGTGGCAGCAGCCCCACTCCATGCCGGGGGCGTGTTCCCCAGAGCTTGGTGCCTCCTGACTTCTTTTGAGTCTGCCCTGGGTTTGGCTCCCCGCGCAGCAGCTCCGCCGGCCACATTTCTTGTGAAGTGTGCTTGGATTGGTTTATGATTGGATCCTTGTATTTGATTTTCTTTCTTTCTTTCTTTCTTTCTTTCTTTCTTTCTTTCTTTCTTTCTTTCTTTCTTTCTTTCTTTCTTTCTTTCTTTCTTTCTTTCTTTCTTTCTTTCTTTCTTTCTTTCTTTCTTTCTTTTTCTTTCTTTCTTTCTTTCTTTCTTTCTTTATTTCTTTCTCTCTTTCTTTCTCTCTTTCTCTCTTTCTCTCTTTCTCTCTTTCTCTCTTTCGTTCTCTCTTNGTTTCTCATTCTCTGTTTCTCTCTTTCTCTTCTTTCTCTCTCTCTTTCTTTCTCTCTTTCTCTCTTTCTCATTCTCTGTTTCTCTCTCTCTTCTCTCTCTCTCTCTCTTCTTTCTCTCTCTCTCTCTTCTTTCTCTCTCTCTCTTTCTCCATTTTTTTATTTGGTTATTTTAAGGGTTTTTTAATTCTTTTTTTTTAGCTGCTGGCTCTATCTCTTCAAAGCTTTAGCAAAAATTGGGGTTATTTCACTTTTGTCTTCCTTTGGAAAGGCTTTTCTTTGATCTGAGCATGCCATCTTTGCACCTCACCAATCTTGTGGTTAGTGTCCCTGCCCTCCTTCCTCTAGTGACACACTTGTCCCCCTCCTCCCTGCCTGCCCCACCTCTTTCCCACTCTTCCCTGCCCTCTCCAGTCCTCTGCTTCCACTCCAGCTGCTCTGTGATTTTGGATGGGTGGGCGCACACAGATCCCTGTGCTTTGGAGGGTTCCCAGTGGTCACAGGGCTTTGCCCCAGGCATGAGGTCCTACTGGGAAGCCCTGGCATGGTCCAACCACTTGTTCCCAGTGGCATCCGAGAAGAGTTGGGTTGAGATGGGCCCATCAGGGGATAATGATTTGGCATAACCTGCTTCCACAACTCGAATCCTTTGAAATGTTTTGGGTGGAAAAAGCCTCGAGGAGCAGTTGAAAGTCAATGGGAGTCACCAGAGTAGGGGAATCTCCAGACCTGGGGGTTGGGTGCAAGTGCAGGGCTGCAAGAGCCCCTTGGGCACTTTGAAGTGCCATTGAATATGAAGATTCCTGTGAGGCTGGGATGCCCTGAGCAGCACAGCAGCCACCTGGAGATGCAACCCTCATGGGAGCCTCCTGATGTAGAGGTGCTCTGGCCAGCCCCCATCACCACATATCCCACTCCACCGCACATCAAGACTCTGGCAGGTGCCACAGAGAGGGGTGCCAGTCACCCCATGCCCCATCTTGCTGGAAGTGGTGCTGCTAGCTCACACCTTCTGTCAGGGAGCTCAGTGCCAAAGATGACTTGTCACTGCAGAGAGCACAGCATGTCACCATGGCCAGAGCTGGATGACCACTGGATGACCAGTGAGGTGGACCCAAAACACTTGAGAAGCAGAGAGCAGTGGCCTGCCAGGAGGTGCTGACAGAGACATGGTGCAGCCATCGTGTTGCACTGTGGCCATGGTAGTGTCAGTAACTTGGATGCTGCAGAGAGCAGGGAGTCTCAAACTTGCCAGGCAAGCCCATCCCTGTGACATGCTGGCCGGTGGCCCAGGACCCTGAAGCCTTATGTGTGAAGAGATGAGGAGGGGGGACACACAACCTGATGCCACCAGCCACACCATGGTCTCCAACACAACAGGCAGAGCGAGGGCCTTGAACCCCCAGCAGGTTCACCTCTGGAGGTCCAGGACCTTGTCCTCTGACCTCCTTCACTCCTGACAGCCTCCATCTCCCTTGTCACCCTTCCTTCCCCCTGTCTCGCCCCTGTCCTCTCCGTGGTGACTCAGCAGCTGCTCCCCCAGTTGTGTTGCAGCACCTCCTGCCCAAGTTCTCCAGCTCTCTACCACACAGAAGGTCCTCTCACCCTACAGCTTCCTGGTGGCACCAGTGCAGCCCTCTCCCCTCCTGCCTGCCATGGAGGTGACAGTCAGAGAGGTCTGCAAGTCTGGTGTGTTCTGTGGTGTTGTCCATGGTGTGTGCCACCTCCTGCCCACCCTCCTGCCCGCGGCACGCTGCCTGCCTGCTGCCCCCAGCCCCCTCGCCTGGCCCTGGCTGCCTTCTCTTTAGTTTTGCTTTGCAGCGCTGCGGTCGCGCCCTGAGCAGTGACCTGGGATCCCGGCCGCTGCCGGCCACGCCAGCCGTGCCTGGGGACTCATGGGTGGGAGCAGTGACCGCTCTCCCCCCTGTTGTGTGTCCCCCCCTTCTCTGGCAGGGCCTTTGTCTACCTGAGCAACCTCCTGTACCCTGTGCCCCTGGTCCACCGTGTGGCCATCGTCAGTGAGAAGGGTGAGGTGAAGGGCTTCCTGCGCGTGGCTGTCCAGGCCATCTCAGGTAGGAGGGAACCCCTTCCACAAAACATGACCCTTGCATCCTCTGTACCCTCTGCTGGCTCACCCCATCCCTCCTCCAGCGGATGAAGAAGCCCCTGACTATGGCTCTGGTGTGCGGCAATCAGGGACAGCCAAGATCTCCTTTGACGACCAGCATTTTGAGAAGGTAAAGTGGGGCTGGCTCTTGGTGGATGCCCATGCACCCCAGATCCCTGCCTGCCACCTCAATGCTTCCCCATGGGAACCCTCAGCCTCCTAGAGGTGGAGGGAAAGGAATGTGTTCTTGGTCCACCAGGCAGACCAAGGCCTCAGACACCCACCAGTGCATCCTGCTCTCACCCATTTCCCGGGGGGGCTGCCGTGGGGTGGGAGAGGAGAGCTGGAGGTGCCTGGGTGCTTGTGGTGCTGGCGATGGTGCAAGCAGGACCACTTGGGGACCACCAGCATCCCTGAACCCCACTCCTGGCACAGTTCCAGTCAGAGTCGTGCCCAGCTGTTGGAATGTCTCGCTCGGGGACCTCTCAGGAGGAGCTGCGCATAGTCGAAGGACAGGGGCAGGTCAGCGATGTGGGTCTGTCCGCTGATGAAGTCAACAACAACACCTGTGCAGGTAAGGAGCTGTAACAGGCAGTTTGGGAGTGACACCTGGCATCCAGCCTCTTGCACCTTCCCTGGCATTGACAGTCCACTTCTCCAGTGGGGGGCTGCTGGCAGACACAGTCATGGAATCACAGAGTCAGCTGGGTTGGGAAAAGCCTTTGAGACCATCAGGTTCAACCTATGACCTGACACCACCTTGTCAACTACTGTGGCACTGCATGCCACATCCTTGCTTTTCTTAAACACCTCCAGGGACAGTAACTCCACTACCTCCCTGAGCAGCCCCTTCCAATGCTCAATCACCCTTTCTATGAATAACTTAATCCTAATGTGCAACCTAAGCCTCCTCTGGTGCAGCTCAAGACTCTGTCCTCTTGTCCTGTCCCTGGTTGCCTGGGAGAAGAGAACAGCCCTTACCTGGCTACAACCTCCTTTCAGGTAGCTGCAGAGCATGATAAGGTCTTCCCTGAGCCTCCTTTTCTCCAGGCTAAACAACCCCAGCTCCCTCAGCTGCTCCTCACAGGACTTGTGTTCCAGACCCTTCACCAGCCTTGTTGCCCTTCTCTGGACATGCTCCAGCATGTCAGCATTGTTCCCAAATGTTCCTAAAACTGAGGGAAAGATACCCTGCCTTGCTAAGGGCATTCTCCTCCCTGCAGCAACCCCAGAGGATCTTCTTCTGGACAGTCCAGAGAAGCCTGCACCAGATGGGCCACTGGAGGTGGCTTTGGACCACCTGAAGCTGGGCAGCATCTTCACTTTCCGTGTGACAGTCCTGCAAGCCTCCAGCATCTCCGCAGAATACGCTGACATCTTCTGCCAGTTCAAGTGAGCCCCTCGTGTCCCCCAGCCCTGCTTCTTCCACCAAGCTCCAGCCATCACCTGGGGGCTTGTGGTGAATTTGGGAAGTTTCCTCCACTTCTGAGCCCTTTGTGGATGGGGAGGCAAAACCAATGGCTGTGAAATCTTCCCAAGCACTTGTTTAGTCACTGGCAAAAGGCAAGGAGAGACTCCCATCAACTTCAGGAAGTCCTTTGCCAGCTTAGGGTGCAGACAGCAGCCCCAGGGGGATAGGCTCTTTTGTGGTCCCTTGCTTTCACTCCTCTACATGCTCCAGCACATCCCCATCCCACAGCCCCTGAACAACCTTCCTTCCCTCCACAGCTTCATCCATCGCCATGATGAGGCCTTTTCAACAGAACCCTTGAAGAACACAGGACGAGGGCCACCCCTGGGCTTCTATCATGTCCAAAATGTGCGTACCCCTCTTCCACCACCCCTTTGCTCCTGCAGCTGCTGGGGTCTGCAGGGCCATTGAATGAATCCTCTCCTAGGGAAGCAGCTTCCTCATGGCTTTCCCAGCCCCTCACAGACACCAAGCTAAGCCAGGCTTAGCAGGTGGACATGCAGGAAAAACACCAAAAGCCACTGTTGTCCACCTGAAAAGGCTGGGATTTCACTGCAGTGGTCTTGGTGGGGAGAGCATCCCTGAATGGGGGGAGGAGTGGGTGAGGGATGCAGGGGACTGACAGACCCTTCCACATCCCAAGTTGCTGGCCCTATCCCCTTTCCTAGTTAAGCTGCACTGGCAGTGGCTCAGCAGCTCTTTCTCTCCTAGATTGCTGTGGAGGTGACAAAATCTTTCATCGAATATATCAAGAGCCAGCCAATTGTGTTTGAGGTGTTTGGCCATTACCAGCAGCACCCCTTCCCACCTCTCTGCAAGGATGTCCTGAGGTGGGCACATCTAGACCACCCCCAGCCCCTGGTTGTGCTGGGGGCTTCTGGTGCAGTGGGCTGCCTGGGGACCCAGGGTGGCCCCAAGGTACAGGTGGGGCTGGTTGGGTTTCGGGTCCCTGGGGATGCTATAACCAAGCTGCTTCTGTCTGCAGCCCACTGAGGCCATCCCGACGCCACTTCCCTCGTGTCATGCCACTCTCCAAACCAGGTAGGGAACCTGGCCTCCTACTCTTGTGCCCCCCTGTAGTTCTCATGTTGGGTGGGAGTCCCCTTCCCCAGAGGGACCAGTTATGACCCCAGAGGCACCACAAAATGCACTATGGGCCCCAGCACTCAAAAGCCCTAGACATCACAATACTCAATAGATGAAAAGCCTCCTGCAGAGCAGCAGGGAGGAGGTTCCCTGCCCTGGGTGGCTCAGGTGGCCGCCCAGCCCCAATGTCCCACAGGGGTGGCAGGATCCCCACTGTGCACAGCTGCTGAGACCCCAGCTGTAGGGGTTTGACTAAAAAACAAGCAATAGTCTAAACACCAGCACAGGGGGAGCTTCCCTCTGGTTGTTCTGAAGCAGTGCCTGGAGTAGCACTGTGTGTTTTGGGATGTGTCCCTGCCAAGACTGCGGGCACACTGTGCCCCTGGGGATGGGTGAGGCCAGTCACCTGCTGACCCCATGCTGGGCAAGGGAGAAGGCACACCACTGATCAGCAAGGTCCCTGGGATGAGGGTCTTATTGCTGCCTCTGTACATTCCCTGAAGTCCTTGCCTGCTCTGCCCTTTCCCTGCCATCACAGGCCTCATTCCAAGTGCCAGCAGCAGGCTCAACATCTTACCTGTCTTTTCTGACCCACTGCAGTGCCTGCGACAAAGCTGAGCACCATGACTCGGCCCAGTGCTGGCCCCTGCCAGTGCAAGTACGACCTGATGGTCTTCTTTGAGATCTGTGAGCTGGAAGCCAATGGCGAGTAAGTCCTTCTGGGAAAGGGAGGGGAGAGGGAGAGGGAGAGGGAGAGGGAGGAAGCAAGGGATTTGCCCCATGCTCAGCATGTCTGGGCAGGCTGGCAGGATTCTGTGTCATGCTGCAATCCTCTCTTCCAGCTACATCCCTGCTGTTGTGGACCACCGTGGAGGCATGCCATGCCATGGGACCTTCCTCCTTCATCAGGTACTCTCTGCTGAAGATGCTGTCCTAGCTGACTCCTGCTGGGACCTGTGTTAACTACTGTCCCCTCTCTCTGGCCTCGTGGGTCTCAGGGCATCCAAAGGAGAATCAGTGTCACCTTGGTGCATGAAACAGGCAGCCTTATCCACTGGAAGGAAGTACGGGAGCTGGTTGTAGGTAAGCCAAGCCAGCCCGCAGCCCACTGATCTCCCAGGCATCCTCTCAGACTGTTTCTTGCCCACATTCCTATATTCTCACATAGAGCTTTATGCCTAGTCTCCCCTTCTGCCCTGCAATAGTAAAGCAGCAGCTGCCTGGAGGTGACACTGGGACACTGCTTGAGCAGGACAGCCCTGCCACCATGTCCAGTAGCTGCACCAGGATCTCTGGTGCTGAATGGCCAGCAGTGGCCTGAATGGCCAGGGTGGCTGCAGGCAGGCAGTCTGCCCCTGCCTTCACAGGGACCCTCATAGGGCCACTGCCTGTCACCTCAGAGGCAACTCTGTGCTGCATTTGCAGGTCGAATCCGGAACACCCCAGAAGCAGATGAGTCACTCATTGACCCCAACATTCTGTCCCTGAACATCCTCTCGTCTGGGTACATCCACCCCTCTCAGGATGACCGGTGCGTGATGCTTTCTTTCTTGCTCTTCCCCTGCTGTGGTGAGGGATGGAGGGGTTGAGTAGCAGCCTCTCTCTCCCCTGAAAGGCTCTTGGTCCTTCTGCTGACCCACTGCTGCCTTGAGGCAGTTTTTCTGAAGCTGCACAAGGTCTTGGGGTGCAGGGCTGCCAACCCCCTTCTTCCTCCTCCCCAATGCCTTGCTGTGCTGGGAATTTGTGTGTGGGTCCTGCTCTCTGGTGCTGGCTGTGATGGGCTGGCACAGGGAGGCAGTTGGTGCTGCTGCCAGGAGGATGTCCCGACTCCATGGCTAGAGGGGAGGGCTATGTGTCCTGTGTCCAAGCAAAATTGCTGGAAAGGCCATTTGGCACCTAGGGCAAATCCCCATCTGTGTGTAACACGGGAAAGCCATTCCCACCCTCTGTGGGTGACTTCAGGGATGCCTATCCCTTCCTGCATATCCCAGGGGGCTGTCATAGAGCCACAGACTGATTTGGGCTGAAAGAGACTTTAAAGATAATTGCATTCCTGACTGCCTGTGATGGGCAGGGACACCTACCACTAGACCAAATTGTTTAAAGGTATCCCCACTGTAGGTTTTGCAGGGTGTGAAAGAAGAAGTGAGACCATAAGATTTTTATCTCCAAGATCTCCCTGTGTGAGTGCTGCAGTGACAGGGGTCATTGTGATTATGGGGGGCAGAACTGTACTCTGCACCAGAGTGGAACTTGGGGGACTGGTGGGGGTCTCTGGTCAGAATGTGTGCATGCAGGCAACTGCGACAAGATGGGGCTGGTCATTGCCAGCACTGGGAGCAGCAGGACTGGTCCTTGGCTGTGTGCGTTGTGGTCACTGGTGTAGGAACATTCCGGCAAGGAATGAGGACCACCTTCATCTGTTTTGTGGTTGCCACTGTCCCAAGAAGGCCTGTCCTGAGGATGTTTCTGGGGGAATGATGGGGGTCTGGATAGGATTTGGTGCACTGAGCACTCTCAGGGCAGCTCCTGGACATGGCAGAGCAACCTGAATAGAGTATCTGGGTAGCAGAGGTGATTCCTGGGGTCAGCACATGTGCAAGTGCTGGACCAGGAGACTTTGTCACAGCCTTGGGGAAGAGAAGAAGGCTAGATGGGGATGATCAGACAAGAAGGGCCCAGCCCAGTGGAGCGGTGGTGGTGATTTTGCTGGGAGCTGGGTGGCTGTGGCACCCACAGGCTCTTGGGGCTGCGTAGTTTTTGGTCAGCTCCTGATCTGTTTGATTGTCTGGTCCCCAATATATGGGATCCAGATATATCCCAGCCATATGGGATCTTCAGCATGCCTAAGGTAGCTGTCAGGAGGGATGTGCCTCCTGCTCTGCCTTCTGCCTCCTGAGTCCTGCAGGACAAGGTGACACAGCTTGGGTTGTGGGATACTTGGGGTGTGGAGAGAAGTGTGGAGACTAGGGGCCCATTTGTGGGCACTGACCAGTGCACATGTCATATCTGTCCCATATCTATTCCATGGAGCCTGCCTATGGTGAGGCAGGGGGAGGAGGGGGTGGCCAGCTGCCTGCAGGGCACTAGCTGCAATGGCCCCCCTTCCACCCCACATGCAGACATGCATGCTTCACCCTGCAGCTGTGAGGACAGGCAGAAGGAAGGCAGAGAGCAGAGCCAGTGCCCATTTCACCCTCTTCCCAGCCGCTTGCGCTCCCCGCTTTGCTGCCTTGTGCCATGCAGCCTCCATCGCCTGGAGCAGCCCTGGCTTCCCCTCTTCAGCCTCCCCAGTGCCCCGGAGCCACTCAGGAAGAGGCTGGGAGAGTGGTTCAGCTCTCTCCTCAGCACGCATCCATCCCTGCATCAAGCACCCAGGGCGGAGGTGCGGGGGGCAGTGCCTGGTGTCCTCCCTCGCTTCCCTCAGCTGCTACTGCCCATCTAAGCCCACACTAACCATGTGATTGTTTTGTGTTTTTGCAGGCAGTTTCTTGATTCGGATATGCCTAGGTATTATTTGTTTCCATTGGTTTTTTTTCCACCCCTCCTTCTTCTCTCCTTTCTTTCTTTCTACCCTCTTGCCTCACTCCCACCAGAGGCAGCACTTGGACACCCAGCTCCTCATCCCTTCACATGCCCCATCCCTCTTCCCTCCTGCGCTGGCACCTCTTGCTCACTCGACCCCTTTTGCTGTTCGTTTGGGCCACGCTCTGGCTGGCTGCCGCTCCCCTCGCACGCCTGCATCTCCATTGCCTGATTTGGGTTTTATTCTTGCTTTTTAACTTTGCTGCTTGCCCATCTTTTCTGACATCTGGCACTGAGTGTGCCAGACCCTCCATTGTCTCCCACCCCAGCCCCAGCTCAGCCCCTGGTGCTGCTTGGATTAGGACTGGTGAGGACAGTGAAAGTTCTGGGGCTTGTCCTGCCCTTTCCTGGGCACCTGGTAACAATGGCAGCACTGCAGTTGGTGTGGCAGCAGCTGTCCACCCTGTGCACAGTTGTCCTGTGTGTGTTGATGCGGCATAGGGGCAGTGTGTGTCTGTATGCAGGTGTCACAGTTGGGTGCATATGTGGCACAGACTGTTGTGCCCCTGTGTAAAGGGGCAGTGGCTGTTTGGGAGCTGCAGGCTTCAGCTGGGACCACTGGGTTAGCCTGGCATATGTGCGAAAAATGCCAGATTTGTGGATATGCCTCTGGATGGGAGCATTGTTGAGGCCTCAGGGAAGGGGCCCACCACTGTGGACCATGGCAGAAGAAGAGGAGCATGTGCCTGGGAGACAAGGGATGGAGTGTCCTGAGTCCTGGCACATAACTTTGTGCCTGAAGGTTGTCCTCCTGAAGCAACTCAAAGCTGCTCAGAGATATCCGAGGGCGGAGCCGTCTCTGCAGCAGCATTCTGTCCCCTCCCAGGGTGCAGGAAAGTGGATACAGCATTGATCGAGCCCCGCCACTGCAAGAGATGTGGGTTCACACTGGCACTGCCTATGGTCTCTCAGCACAGTGATGCTTTCCTTGTGGACCAGGGGATGGGCCAAGAAGTCACCTGCTGTGTGAGTGGCAGTGGGATATCTCATCCCCCCAGCTGGCACTGTCCCAGGGGACTGCACTGGGTGGGAGCTCCTTGCCCTGAGAAGGCTCAAGGGCAGAGTTAAGGGCATAGGGAGCACATGTGCTTCCTTCCCAGCTGCTGGACCATGAGGAAAGTGGGAAGCAGAGGGTTCTCACCCAGGCTGGTAAGCCTCTGTCTGCCATTGCTGAGCTCCTTTTCGTGCCCATTTTGGGTTCAGCTAGGCTGGAGCTCCCTTGGCTGGTGGTGCTATTATGTGCGAGTCCCTTCATGAGGGGCTCTTCTGACCTGTCATTTTTCTGTGTGTGTACATGTGTGTGTTTGTCCTTGGGTCACCTTCCACTTATAGCATTTCGCTGGGAAATGACACTAGGTATTTCACGCGCACCTGCTCGGTCTGGTTCCTCCTGCTTTTCTCTCTTTCCCCTTTGCCTCCTCCCTTTGCTTTTTGCTCTTTCTCCCCTCCCCTGAGGCTCCTCTTCTCCTCCTCCTTGGAGAGCGCTCTTTTCTTAAGCAACCTGTGTCTGCAAAGCAATCCTTCTCCTTGGCTGTGTCTCACACCAGTGGGGTTATGTATTTTATACACCTCTTGAAAGCGTCACTCTCCCTCTTCTTCCAACATGGGGGAAATTGCAGTGCAGAACCTCTCCCTACTCCCTCTGGCTGCCCTGGCTCTTGTTAAAATTGCTCCTCAGCCACCTGGATGCTGCTTCAGGGATGTGCTGAAGTGCTCTCGTTGAGATACAACTGAACAACAGCTTCCTGAGGATGCTCAGGCAGGAGCTGGGGCCACAGCAGCTCTGGGCAGTTTTGGGAAGTGGGTGTACCATAAAGCCTAAGCTGACCCAGGAGAGAGCCCAGGAGTAGTACAGGGGGTGAAATGGGGGTCCCCCATGCTCTCTCATCAGAGACACCTCCTGCTTCCTCACCCTTTGTCGCTCAACCCAGGGAGGGCAGCTGTCACTCTTGATCTGGGTGAGCTGTGCCATCTTCTCCGGGATCCTGTAGGCATGGGTGAGTGGGACCAGGTGTCCCCTGCTCCTTCTCCCAGCCTGGGAACCATGGAAGACACAGCAAAGGGGCCTGAGGCAGCAGAGTGGGAATGGTGCTGACAATGAGGGTAGAGCATGAGCCAGAGGAGACAGTCTGACAGAGGCCAGCCACCAAATCATGGTCCCCAGCTTCTCACTGGGGCCCAGGGTTGGCAGACAGGGGCAGCCCTGGGGAAGGGGACCTGGCTGGTGGGGGGGCTGTGGTCCCAGAGGTGGGCTGGTAGCACACCCCCAGTGCTGAGCATCCTCCCTCCTTTCCCTTCTGGCCATCATCACCCAAATGGCAACAGCTGTTCCTGACAGAGACTGGGAGGTGCTGTGCCCCAGGCTGGATGGTGGGGACTTGCCCGAGTGTGCTGGGGGTGGCAACCTCTGCTCTGAACACAGGGGTGGGGCATGAACCCTCCTTCACCTTCCTTTGCCTTCCCAGCCTGCTCTGCCTTGCCTGCACCCCATCTGAGCCCTCCACTCCTCCTCTGGTCCCTCCTCCCCAAAACCCCGGTCCATTGACCATTTCAAGGGTGCCGTGTCCTCTTCCCACCATGCCTCGTGCCCTTTGCCTTGAGCCTGTGTCCTCTGGAGTGGCTGTCCCCATCTGTCCCCACTGCGCATGCATGTCTGTGTGTCCTTGCAGGCCTGCTGCAGCGCTGTTGGGGGGGACAATGACATCTCCTTGCTCACCTGCCAGGGGCTCCAGGGAGGTTGTTTTACTGGCCCTGCTGGGTTTTTTTGGCAGGACTTTCTACCAGTTTGAAGCGGCGTGGGATAGCTCCATGCACAACTCGCTGCTGCTCAACCGTGTTACCCCTTACCGGGAGAAGATCTACATCACCCTGTCAGCTTACATTGAGGCAAGGACCTTGGTCACTATATATCAACAAAGTCTGGTGTTTCCCCTGCTGTTGGGTTGCAGCTAGCGTGAGCCCTTCCTCAGCTACTGCTTATGGGGTGCAGGGTTCAACTTGGTGCTTGGGGACCCATGTGGGACCCTGGGACTGGAACCTGCTGGGCACAGGGGTAGGAGTGACCTGCTGGGCTGCCACCCTGCAGCACCCCTGATGCCTCCCTCTGCCCTACTGCAGATGGAGAACTGCACTCAGCCTGCCGTCATCACCAAAGACTTCTGCATGGTTTTCTACTCCCGGGATGCCAAACTTCCTGCCTCACGCTCCATCCGCAATCTTTTCGGCAGTGGCAGCCTGCGGGCTTCTGAGAGGTACCAGGATGCTCCTGTTGGGGACAGGAGAGCTGTCACTTAGGGACTGGAGCTTTTCTAGGGCATCCCAGCAGCCTGGCTAGAAAAAATGGGGTGTGGGAATGGGACAAAGCCAGTAATGCTTCACTTCTCTTTGCTCACAGTAACCGTGTGACAGGAGTCTACGAGCTCAGCCTCTGTCGCGTGGCTGATGCCGGCAGCCCAGGTGGGTGCCACACGTCTGCCGAGGTATTCAGCTAGAGCAGGGAGGCAGAGCCAGGCCTTTGGGTCAGGGGCTGTGCATCTGTCCCCCTAGCTGTGTGTCTGTGCCCACAGGCATGCAGAGAAGGCGCCGGCGTGTTCTGGACACCTCTGTAGCCTACGTCCGGGGAGAGGAGAACCTGGCTGGCTGGCGGCCCCGCAGTGACAGCCTCATCCTTGACCATCAGTGGGAGCTGGAGAAACTCAGCCTTCTGCAAGAAGTGAGAGTCTGGGCTAGAAATGGGCTGAAACAGTGCAATTCACAGATCCACTAGTGCTGTGGGGATTCCCCATCCTGGATGGCATAGCCAAGATCTTGGTTGTGGGAGGAGGCAGGAATGGGCTGTGCTGCCAGTACTCCTGTGCATTGCTGCTAGCCAGGTCCCAACAGATCCAAAGCTAAGGAGTAAATAGGGTTAAGGGGGCCTAGGTATGGGACAAAGGGACATCCCTGAGCCTGGGTGCCTGTGCCCAGGTGGAGAAGACAAGACACTACCTGTTGCTGCGTGAGAAGCTGGAGACGACCCAGCGCTTGGGCATGGAGACCCTGTCCCCCTGCTCCAGTGAGGATTCTGAGTCCCGAAGCACCTCCTGCATCTCCTCTCCGCTCTCTGCTGATGGGGCACCTGAATGCCGCACATCTCCCCCTGAGACACCCAGCGAGAGGCAGAAGGAGCTGGCTGTGAAGGTAGCATCCTGCAGCAAACCCAGCTTGCAGGGATGAAGCCAGGAAGTGGCTTCCAACAGGGTGGCTGGGGGTTATGGTGGGAGAAAGCCCAAGAAGAGTGGGAGGTGGAATGTACCTCATGCCCCACTGTCCTCCTCTCTCTGCAGTGCTTGCGCCTGCTCACGCACACCTTCAACAGGGAGTACAGCCACAGCCACGTCTGCATTAGTGCCAGTGAGAGCAAGGTACTGATGCTGCCCTGGGCTCTGCTGGGCTGGTGGGGTCAAGGAGGGATGTGTGGCAGGCAGGGGAATGGCTGGGTGGAGGCCAGATGGGCACTATGGCACAAGTCACTCTTTCCCTGGGGTGTCTGCTCCCTCTGCTTTCTCTGGTTTTTCCCAGAACCGGTAGTTTTCAGGACTATGCCAGGAGAGGACCCTGCCAGCCAGGGGTCTTGCATCTCCCTGTCTGAGGAGGAGCCTGGTCCTTTGCATGTGCCTGGCTTTGTGCAGAAACTCTGGTTCACACCTCCATTACTCCACAGCTGTCTGAAATGTCCGTGACCTTGATGAGAGACCCTTCCATGCCAGCTCTTGGGGTCACCACTCTTACCCCCTCCTCAACCTGCCCATCACTGGTGGAAGGATGTTACAATGCCATGGAGATCAGGTGAGATGCCAGCTGGGAGGTTCTGGTAACAAATCCCAAGCAGAGCAGCTGTATCACTGGGACACAGTCCTTGTCTATGGATGTTCACTAGCCATCACGCTTCCTACATTCCATTCTCTCCTCCTTCCCCAGAACCCCCCAGGTTTCCTCCAGGGCAGAGAGCCCTGATCTGGAGCCTGTGGTAGAAGGAGAGCAGAAGAAGTCCCCAGCCCGCCGGCCTGAGGAGGAGAAGGAGCCCCAGCGGTTGCTGGTGCCTGACATCCAGGAGATTCGAGTCAGGTAGGAGCAACTGGGCAGCCACCTACAGGCAGAGGTTCCAGGCTCTACCACTGCCATCTCCTCATAATCTATATCCTGCCTCTTACCTTGATCCCTTCTGCAGTCCCATCGTCTCCAAAAAGGGCTACCTGCACTTTCTGGAGCCTCACACCAATGGATGGGTGAAACGCTTTGTGGTGGTCCGGCGTCCATACGTCTACATCTACAACTCAGACAAGGATGCAGTCGAGAGGGCCATACTCAACCTCTCCAAGGCCCAGGTGGAGTACAGCGAGGACCAGCAGGCCATGCTCAAGGTAGGGCACTGGGAGCCAACCCCACTCCACACATCCCACTGAATGAAGGACTAAACTCTGGCTCTCCCCTCGCAGACCCCAAACACATTTGCAGTGTGCACAGAGCACCGGGGCATCCTGCTGCAGGCGAGCAGTGACAAAGACATGCACGACTGGCTCTATGCTTTCAACCCTCTCCTGGCTGGATCCATAAGGTATCAGGGGCAGCTGGGGAAAGGGGGATGCAGAGAAGCCATTGCTGGGGGGGCTGCAGGCTCCCAGTGCTTTCCCTGACAGTGCTACAGCCCCCATCCAGGTTTGGGGAGAATCTCCTGTGCAGAGCTGTGCCTGGACAGGCTTTCAGCTGGCAAAACTTGGACCATATTAATTTTTAATTCAGCTCATCCACATTTAAATGCTTCAGTCTAGGGCCAGATTCCAGGTGGTACAGAGGTGTTGTGCTGAGCTCAAAGCAACATCCATGCCTGGTGGCAGGGCTACTGGCCTGTCACTGTTCATGAGACCATCCCACAGAGTTTTTGAGACTGTTAAGGAAACTTTCCTGTCTGACCATCCAGGAGCCACTCTGGAAGTCACACACGCACCACCTGAGCTGGGACTGAGGCCCCTTCACAGCAGGTAGTTCCAGTGAACCAACAGGGGCCTTGCTTCACTTCCTACACTCATCACACACACACACTCTTTCTCTCTCTCTCTCTCTTCCTCCTCATTGGACAAAGTATCCGAACTGGCTCAGTCACAGGTTTCCCTCAGCAGAGTCTCAGACATCTCAAGCCTTAAAATAATTTACTCATGGTGCAGTAACAAAATAACAGCTGGAGCTGTCCTCTGAAAAAGGACCTTGAACAAAGGAAGCCCTGGGCTTTTACAACTTCTTCGTGTAAGGGCACTCTCCCATGTCCTTCACCAGGCTGTGCTGGAGGTCGCTGTGTCCTTTGTTATGCAAACGATCACAGACTCTTGCCTCAGGCTTCCACCCTTGCAGCTCAAATCGCAGCTGCACACCAAGCTACCTGCACTAAATGTTTTCAGTCCTCACAAGACTATCTCATGGACTTGAGATCACAAGTGGCAGAACTATGGGAATAGGAATAAATGCACAGAAATCTGTGTGCTCTGGCTAAAGAGACTTTAATTCTGTGTCCCCCCAGCTGGCTGGATTCAAGTATCACCCTGGAGGGAGGACACTGAACCTGGGAGTCCACACCTCTCCTTATCCATCTCTCTTAACACCTTTTGTCCCTTGTTTTCCAAATCAGGTCCAAGCTGTCCAGAAGGAGAACAGCCCAGATGAGAATCTAACCTGAAAAGCACCCTCCACTTCATCGTCTGCCAACAGGATCAAGACAGCTGATTCTGTTTGAAGACTCCCCATGTTAATGTCTGATCTTTCACACCATCTGCTGCCCCAGCTCTCTGCTCCATGGAAGGATCTGTCTTGATTCACAGCTTCACAGAGGAAACTCACTTCTGTTTGTAGCTGAAAAAGAAAGCCTGGACCCGCCTGGGCAGGATTCCTTGTGCACATGCCATCTTCTGCCTGTCCCTCTATGGGTGACCTTCATATCACATCATCTAATGCTCCAAGAAAGGTCCCTGTCAGAGGGGAGGGAGTGAGAAGGGTGGTTTTGGCTAAAAGCTGGTCTTTGACCTAGAGAGATGGGAATGCAGTAAAGCTCAGAGCTGGGAGAGCAGGAGGAATTGCCCTCAGGTGAAGGGAAAGTGGTAATTTACAAGTGGGATTTCCCTTATTTATCGGTGTTTCTGCAAGAGACAGCAGAGTAAGATCAGGTGTCAGTACTTTAAGATTATATTTATAAAGTATTTATTTCTATTTACATCACAAAAATCCCCTAAGTTGAGTCCTGGCCCCCAGCCAATGCCTCCCCCAGGCAGGGGAGAGCCTTGGTGGTGGGCTGGGGTCCCAGAGATGCCTTCCCCAGGACATCCCTGGTTTGTGCCTGACAGCAGCGCAGCTCTCACCCTCCCTCTATGCCCTTCCCCAACTATTTGCTTTGCCATCCCCTACAGCTGAAACTACTTTTCCCCTGAGCAGTGGTCAGACAGGCCACCATATCTTCCCAAAGAAGGCAATTCCTACCTGTCCCATCTACCTCTGGAAGGGAGAAGCCCACAGTCTCAAATGGCCAGGGCACCCATGTCCCTTGCAGAGGGGTCACTGCACTTTGGAGCTTGGTCCCACAGGAGGGAAATTGAGAGCTCTGGGTATGGCTGTGTCTGTCACCCCCGCTGGGCTACCCTTTCCAACCAAAAGCACTTGGGCCACCTCCACTCTCCCAGCCTGGGATCCCCAAGTGTCTCATACAAAGGGGTTTCCCACTCAAAGGGCAGAATGCCAAGGATCCCAACCCTGCAGGGAGCGTGGAGCTTCAGGTGGAAAGGGAAAATTCCCCAGGAGCCACAACTAGGAATGATCATCCCAGTCTACAGGATTCTTCTTGCCCATTCCCAAAATGGCTTGCACATCCCCTCTTCTCCCAGCAGGACAGACTCAAAGCAGATCAAAGGGTGTCAGGGTAGGGATGGGGCTTCTTTTTTCTGTTATAGCTGGTGTTTTCTCACTCTTTCTCTGCTGCAGAAGCAAGCACCCACCTCTCCCTACCCTGCCTCCATACGCATGTTAATCTGAGGGCTTCCTCCATTGGAGGTGTTTTTGCTGAAAAAACCTCCTCCAGCCATCACTGCTTCCCACCTCCTCCAGCAGCAGCTCTCTCTCTTCTCCCATCTCTCACCCATAGTTAGATGTTTTTGTTCAGGGCTTCCCAAGTGGCCAGCAGCATCTGGCACAGCTCCGTGTTGGAAGCTGAGCATCTTCCTCCGTGCATCTCCTAGGCACCCCCCCAGCTCTGCTGTCTCTTGTCCAGCACAGCTGCACCTTGGCTCTGCCACATGTCCCTGCACTGTCTGTGGGGTGCGTGTGTGTGTGTGTGTGTGTGTGTGTGTGTGTGTGTGCGTGTGTGTGTGGGATGTGGTGCTGTCTTCTCGTTATACTCGTGTTGTGGGGGGCACAGATAGGCAGGGACATGGCAAAGGAGTAGAGGCTTGCACTGCCCCCCTTGCTGCATATCAGGCACTCTTTAGCTTGGGTTTCAGGTAACAGAGAGTTAGGGGATTCTTCTTGAGCACATGCTGATTCTGCCTGGCCTTGCCACAGCTTGTTGGGCATCCTACCCCATTCCTACAACCCAAATCTGCAGTGGAGCTGCTCCTCTCAGCCCAGCTTGCCCTGCACAGGACAAGCTCTCCAGCAACGTGGGCTATTTTCCTCTCTGTGATCCTTTTCAGACCTGGAGGCCAATTTGTGCCCTTTCTGTATGAAGAGGTGCCAGCCTGGAGGCACAGAGAGGCTGAGCTGGGGCAATGCAGGGCCTCAGGCTGCAACATCCAGGCTCCTGTGCTCTGAGCGAGGACTAGTTGGTACCATCCCAAATTTCAGTGTAAGGGGCTAAGGATGGAGAAACAGGGGGTACCTGAGGGGGGGCTCCTCCAGAATGGAGGCAGCTTCTGGCAGAGACGGGACCAGTGTCTGTCAGGGACCAGACACAGGTTCACTGGTTAGGACTTTATGGTGCTGCCTGTGCCACAGACAAGATGCAGCCAGCTCAAGGGCATCCTCCAGCCAGAGCCGAACCATGCCTGAGGCCAGCAAACCTGCAGAGCAGACGGCTCGGCTGGAGGTCGGAGCCGAGGGAAACAGAGCTGCCGCTGGATGAAGCACACGGGCCCCTTGCCATCTTACAAACAGCAGTGCTCTGTCCAGCACCGCGCTCCTCGTCTTGGCCCTGGCACCCATCCTCTCGGCAAGGAATGCAAACCGGAGGTTCAAGGACGACTATAAGCCCAACAGGAAGGGAAATTCTACAGGGCAGCGGGTGGCACAGAAGGCAGGCGGGCATCGGCGGCCAGGCTGGGCCCAGAGGAGGGGGGAGGCCGCACTCCCCGCTCTCCGGTTCCCGCCGGCGCTCCCTGCTGTGTGCCAGGGGGGCAGTACTGCGGGTCCCGGCCGTCCGTGCGCACGTGAGGCTTGTTCGGTTCAGAAATAAATGTCGCATTTAATGCAATTCCCCTAGGCTGAGCGTCCTCTCCGGGGCTGGCGGGGCGGCAGCAGGGAGCGGGGGGGGGGCGCGGAGCTGAGGGCAGGCACCGCCGATGGGGCGCCCCCTGGCGGACCTGCTCAACCCGGTGGGGAAAGGGGCGGGGCGATGGCACTGACTGACAGCTCAATCCCTCTTGCGATTGGCGGATAAAACGGGCACGTGCCCTTGTGGGCGGGGGCAGCGCGGTTTTTCCGCTGCCGCGGGCCTATTTCCGGCCCGCCGCGGGTGTGGATTGGGCTGGCGCTGGGCGGGCGGGAACGAGCGGCGGCGGCCGGCGGCGATGATGATGGATCTGTTCGGGGACCTGCCCGAGCCCGGTGCTGCTGCGGGTGAGGCCGCGACCTGCTCGGGCCTGCGCTGTCCTTCGGGCCTGCCCGGCCCGCGGTCTCGCCTGATGGGCTGCGGGCTCCGCCGGGCCTGCTGCAGCTCAGCCGTGGGCTGCGTGGCTCCGCGCACAGCAAGGCCGTCGCCACAGGGAGCTTGAGGGGCTGGGGGAAGGGTGAGGGGACGGGTTAAAAATCGCTGGAGAAATTGCCGTGTTTGGTGGGTTTTGTGGTTTTCTTTTCCTCTGGGACTCGCTGCAGTTTAGACCTTGTTTTTGCATGTTCTGTATGAACTGCAGCTTGCTGCTGTTTCGACCATGTTGGAGCCTTTCCCCTCAACTGTGCTGCTGAGAGATGTTAATGCGAGCTTAGTGGATTGCTAGCAAAAATAAAAAAAAAACTCTTTTCAAGACAGAAGGTCACCTCAGCCCCAGGCAGGTGGTTGTTTTGCTTGTGTAGTAGCTGCTAAAATTACAGCTGGAAGTAAGACTCTCCTGGTTTACCACACCTGTGCTAGCTTGGGGACAATTTCAGAACAATTCCCCCAGGAGTGCCTGCACTGGTTCCTTACTCTGCCCTGATGCCTTGCAGGGAAAGATGCTCATAAAGGAGCTCTGCTGTTTGATGATCTCCCACCATCCAGCAGTGCTGACTCAGGTATGGGTGCTCTAGTCCTGCCACTAGCTTGGTTTTCCATGTTTTCTGCATTAGCATATCTTTCAGATTAAATGTGTGTAAATCTTGTTCTTTGTTAGACAGAATAAAGACAGTGGGGTTATCAGTGTTGGTATGCAGACCAGCTGCATCCTGTTTGGATTTTTATAACCATATTATAGATGTTCCACATATATTCTATAAAACATTCTGTAAAAATGTTCCCTGGAACAAATGCAAAGCCTGGATTTGCCCAACTAGTAATGGAAGTAGAAATTTTGCACTCTTTGGTAAACTGACATAATTTCTTCACTTCAGGAGAGACATAGACAAAGCATTATTCCCTAAAAAAAAAACCTATTTAGTTTTTTTATTTACTTCTTGTGCTCCAGGCAAAGAAGGCTCTTTGCTCTTTGATGGTCTCCCGCCAGCCAGCAGTGGTGACCCAGGTAAAGAGCTGTGTTTTTCATCAGCCTTTGTAGCCACCCCTCTCTGGGAAATGCCCATGATGCAGCCTGTTGTGTTGGACATAGAGCAAGTTAACATGGTGCTTATTTCTCCAGTCCAGATTGGCTCATTTGTCATGGCTGTTTGTGCCCAAATTGTTTAAATTACTATTCTGAATCTTAAAATTAGGCCTGTTCCCAGAACTGTCTTTTGGGGACCCTCATTCTCTGTCTGAAAGCTCCCTGATTTGGGAGGGAAAGTGCCCTGGGTGCAGCCACAGCCCTGGCTGCTTTTCTGCTGTAGGTATAAGCTGCCTCCTTGTTCTTTGTTGAAAATGGCTTCAAACCCAGACTGCTGCTCTGGCAAGGCTTTCTGCATGCAGCCATGCCCTTGCTGTCATCTGGAAGGAGCTGAGATAATTCACTATACCCATAGGAGCCTAAATCTCCAGAAGGAAAAAGCCAGAGTTCTGACATCAAGTTTGCTTGCTAGCTTTAATTTGTAAACTTCTTTGTAACCCTGAAAAATATGCACATTCAGAGTAATAAAATAAGTTCACTTACATTGCTATGGGCAGAGATCATAGAGAAAAATAATAATAATGTAGAAATGTTCCACCCTGTAACATTAACTTCCTGAGCAATTAACTGAAAAAAGAAAAAAAGTCAAAAAAAAAAAGCAGCTTGATACCTAAGGAATAAAGCCTTGTTGAATAATAACTGTGGTCATGTGATGCTGTGTAAGTGTATGAGCGTGCACTCTTGAGTGTGCTTTGGTATAAAAGGACTTGCTGCTGAATTTATGTTAGTAAAACAGTCCTGGAACACTTGATCCACCTGCATTTCTGCTTTCTTTCAGCCTCCAGTGCTACTAAGCAAGTCTCAACAGCAGGGGGCCAGGAGAAAGGGCAGAAGAGAAAGTCCTTGGATGAGGAGGAGGAGAAGAATGGCAGGGAAGAACTTGTGGAAAAGAAAGTTTGTAAAGGTTTTCAGACAGTTTGAAAACAAATGTACTCAATTTGTACTTTTGGCCTTGGGCTGAGTAAGTCCAGAACAAACCTAAGCTTTGTTTCTTCAGTCTTCTTTCCTTTTCAGCCTCTTGTAGGAAACAAACTGCTACAGGGGTTTGTGGAAGCTCCATGAGGTTCCTGGCTCTTTCTGCCTCCTTCACCTGGACCTTCTTACTGTCCCTGCTGATGCAGCAGGAGCTGAGCAGAAAGCACCTCAGCACTGGCAGGATAAGTGCTTGTGCTGCCCAGAGGGGCATTGGGTGTGGAACCTCTATGGGGCTGGATCCACACCCCTTTCTTTTGCCACATCCACAGATCTCTCTGCTGGCTGCTAAAGATGCCAGAGAGGGAGAGAGAGAGGCTTGTTACATACAGGGCCTTGGCTTCAGTGCCTGTGTGCTGCGTTGTGTTCAGGGCTACAAAGGAAAGGACATGTCCTGGGAGCATCAAACCTGGATTTCCTGTCCTTAGTATACTCCTTAAAGCTGTGCTTTACTTAATCTGCAGGTTCAGTGCCATCTGCTTCCCCTGCCCACCTTGTCCCCTGCCCCTGTTTGAGAGTCCTACCCGATGCCCAGCAGTCCTGCTTGGCTACAGCTGCCTGCTAAAATGAGGGCAGGCTGCTTTTAAAGCTGCTGACCTTAGGGACACAGAAAAACCCATGTTACAAAATAAACATGTCCTGTTCGGCAGCAGATGCTAGATGTTTTGTTGCAGGGTGAGGGCTGCACTGCCAGGACAGGGCTTTGAAACCTGAGAACTTACAGGCTGAGCTGAGTAGACAGAGGAGTTTGATTTGCATCTGTGTGTCTGCTTTGTTCCCCTTTAGGATCAGTGGGCATTCTTGGACTGAAGGGTTATGTGGCAGAGAGAAAAGGTGAGAGAGAAGACATGCAGGATGCACATGTCATCTTAAATGATATCACCGAGGAATGCCAGCCTCTGCCCTCCCAAATGTAAGTGGGCCCCAACTGCCAGAACAACCATCCTGAGGGTGAGGGAGCTCTGCCTTGCTTCAGCTAAGCCCATGGGATGATCCTTTTTGCTTTGAACAGCTGATGCTCTTGTCTGCCTGTCTTGTGGTTCATGGTTTAGGCTTGTTATGGGGAGACCTGGGGTAAATCATCAGCTAGCTGTGTTCTCAGGCAATTCACAGGACTGCTGTGTACAAAAACCTCCCTTTGAGGGGTGTTTAGTGGATTCAGTCACTGATTTTGTGAGGATTATGAGGGCCCAATAACTCTGACTCGGTTGATCCTCTATTACCCAAATTAAGTGGATATGTAAAATTAAAAGAATGTTCTCAAGCATCACCCTGATGCTGAATTTAGCTTCTGAATTAGTACTGGCCCAAGAGGTTTGTGTTCTGAGAGATCCAAGTTTTTTGTCTGTAGCATAGTAGGAACAAGCTTAGGCATGGAAGGTACTGTAGGATTGGCTAGAGTGATGTCTGTGATGGTGTAGAGTTGTAGTGTCATTGAGGTAATTTAGCTTTTATGCTAAATTGAGGTCTGTAAACACTTTAGCCCTTCATTTTGTTGAGGAGTGGAAAATTGCAAGAAAGTTCTCAGCTCAGTGCTGGAAAATGTAAACCATGTAAATGCTGAATATATGAGCTCAAGAGACCTGCATCCTTTTGTGCCTTGGAGTGCAGGATTTTCAGTCTGGCTGACACAGGGCAGGAATATTATTGAGAGGAAGGTACTTGATCCTATTCCCTAACCAATGGCCTTTCTTAGCCTCTTCCTGCTACTTTTTATTCCTTCACAGCACACGTGTCTCGTACTTTGCTGTTTTTGACGGCCATGGAGGAGTCCGAGCTTCAAAATTTGCAGCACAGAATCTGCACCAAAACCTGATTAAGAAATTTCCGAAAGGTGAGAGGAATGGAAAAAGGGCTGCAGGACAACCATCACCCTTTCTGCCTTGGCAGTGGTTAAGGGAAACTGATCTGTTTGGGTGTAGTCCTACAGTACCCATCCCTTATTCCCAGAGGCCTTGCAAGACTGCTATGTCTCCTGGGGAAGAGGGCTGGAAGTCTTTTTGGCACAAGGGTGCAAGTAGCCAATTGTGACTCACTACACAAGTGTGAGATGTTTTGGCAATGCCACGTCAATTGTGAAAATACTTCTGTCATAGAGAGGTTTGTCATAAACTCTCCACATACTCTACTGTATAGGTTTCTGTTAGAGTAAGCCCAGGATGTGCCCCACCTGCTCTGCAGAGTCCAAGACATGCACTGCCTAACTGAATGTTGGATGAGCAAAGGGACAGACTAGGATAGATAAGATGTGTTTTACTTGGAGCTTAGTTGTTGTTTTTCTGGCAGGTGAAGTAGCCAGTGTGGAGAAAACTGTAAAAAGATGCCTTCTGGACACCTTCAAACACACAGATGAAGAGTTTCTAAAGCAGGCATCCAGCCAGTAAGTGCAATTACTTTCTGTTCATTTGTATTTTTTAGTGTGCATCTCTGAGGTCTGAGTTGTGAGCAAGACAGAGGAGACCTTCTTTGTGTCATGTCTGTGCTTTGGCACAACTCCACATAGCTCCACTGTGCCAGGCTGTGACTGCCAGCTGAGTGCTTGCTAGAACTAGGTCATGACATGTCTTACTCTATGGTAAGCAGTCTGTAGGAATCAATTCCTTAGACTAAAATACGTGTTCCTCATGAAGGAAGGAAGCAAAAGCGGTCCAAGGACCTCTGTCCTTACCCCAGGGCATCTTGTTTGCTTTGTTTTTGAAGACTTGCCATGTTCCTGAAGGGACCTGTCCCATTCTACCAAAGATGGGATCTCTCTGTTTATGGCATCAGTGTGTGGCAGGAGGGATCTGTAGAGGCCACTAAGCTTTCTTTGGAGCTGTGCTTGCCAGGCTGAAACACATCCCTGGGGTAGCTTATAATGTCCTGTGTTGAAAGACCTATGTCTCCCAATGTAAATTTAAATCTCGCTTTCTTCAAGTCTTTAGAAAACAAGAGATGTTGATGAAGAATGTCCCTGTGTGGGGTAAATGCCAGCCTGCCTTTCAGCTGGGTGTGGAGTGCCAAGCACCTTGTCCTTCTCTCAGTCTCTGCTGAACTGACACACCAGCTGTGTGGACTTGGGAAGATGTAGATTGCATTGCAAATACAGTCACTTTGTTACCAATCCTTCACACATATTTGGTTTGGTTTTTTTGCTGTTATTCTTCCACAGTGACACCTCTATCACAGATAGAGAGACTGTTGATGCATTTGATTCTGCGATTCCCTGAAAAATTTCAATTTTAAGTGAATTCCAAATTGGCTCAGTCTCTTAAGCCTAATCAGAACAACAAGCTTGACCAGGCAAAAGGAAGATGCTTTCTTGAGTCTCTCACAGTAGTGTTTTTCTGAAACCAGCTTCTGGTCAAAAACATGACTTATGACAAAGGATAGTTAGCAATAGCTGTATTGATGGTGAAATGAATCATGTTCATCAACCCACCTTCAAAGTAAGGAAAAACTGGGTGAAATATGTCTAGAAATTTGTCTAACAAAACTAGTTTCAGTGAAGAATGGCATCATAGCAGGTTTTTTTGTGGACAGGACTAGTCTGTCAGCTGTAATCTAAGAAATGCTTCTAATTTTACCTAGAGCTCTAGAGATAAAAGCTTAACTACAGGAAGTGAAATAGGAGGAGAGTGACTGGAGTGGTGGTGCTGCTGAGGTGGGGGAGGAGCAAGAATACTGCGATGAAGGAAGGAAAATCTAAGAAAAAAAGAAAGCATTTCTGCTGCAGAGCTCGCTATTCCTTCCTTTTGCTGCAAAGAAGCAGCTTCCCAAGGAGGAGTGTGCAGTACTTGTTTGCTCATGATGCTTCAGCTTTTGGGCAGCCATCAGGACTAAGCCTGTTCTGCTCACATATGAGGTTTCCTGGGAGCTGAGTGTGAGAAAGAGTTCATGTGGGAGCTGGGCATTTGCTGTACATTCAGAAATCTGTGGTCTGTGTAGTTCCTCTGTTCTTGTCCAGTTTGCTGTTTATCACCAGCCTGAGCTGCTAGCCAGCAGCTGCTGTGGGCTTGTGCTACCTGATTGCTGTGTGTTGGCACAGGACACTACTTTGAGTCCCCGAGAACACTCTGTAACTTCTTAAGTGTTGTTTTCCCCTTTAGCAATCTCATTTTTGTTCCCTTCAGGAAGCCAGCATGGAAGGATGGCTCCACAGCTACTTGTGTCTTAGCTGTCGACAATATTCTCTACATAGCCAACCTTGGGGACAGCCGGGTAAGCAGAACGGAGACCACTGATGGCATCTTTACTCTGCCCAGAGCTTTGTGGGTTGGTTGGTTTGTTTGTTTGTTTGGAATGTCTGAGTTGTCATGAGCTACTCAGATGTGCCTACAAAGCATCTTGGTTTTGGTGGGTACAGAGTACTTCTGTGTTGTGTCCCATAGTGTAAAGCAGTGGTGTGTGAAAGCTCTCTCTTGATGGTGCCAAATATCTCACAGAATCAAGAAGAGAATATTTGAATATTTCAATTGGAAGGGACCTACGACAATGATCTGGTCCAACTGCTTGACCAGTTCAGAGCTGCTCTAGAGTTACACCATTGTTCAAATGCCTCTTAAACACTGATTGCCTGGGGCATCAGCCACCTCTCCAGGAAGCCTGGTGCAGTATTTGATTATGTGCTCTATAAAGAAACACTTCCTAATGCCCAGCGTGAATCTCCCCTGGCCCTGTTTTGAGATCAGCATTCTCATGAGATCAACACTTCCCTCACCATGCCCCCTCCTCAGGAAGCTGCAGAGGGGGATAAAGTTATCTCTCAGCCTCCTTCTCTCCAAACCAGACAAACCCAGAGCCCTCAGCCTCCTCCCAGGTCACACCTTCCAGCCCTAGCACCAGCATGGTTCTCTTCTTCTGGACACACTCCAGCACCTTCCCATCACCTTTAACACTGGAGAGCTCTGAGTGAGGCCACCCCAGTGCTGAGCCCAGCCACACCCTCCCCTCTCCTGACCCGCTGGCCATGCTGTGTTGGGTGCCCCCAGGATGTCACTTGCCCTCCTGGTGAGGGTTCCTACTGAGTTGCTGCCAAGCAGCACCCCCAGATCCTTACAGCAGGGCCACTCCTCTCCCAGCTGAGCACTCGTGCTCAGCATTGCTCCACCCTGGCATCCAGCTCTTGGACTTAGTAATTCTGTGCCATTGGCATTGCCCAATGGTGCATCTATACAGATCCCTCTGCAAGGCCTCTTGTCCCTCCAGAGACTCCACAGCACTCCCAGTTTAGTATCATCAGCAAATTTGGTAATGGTGCATTCAGCTCTTGCATCCAGATTACTGATAAAAGTACTGAACAGCACCTCCTGCCTAGAAATGAGCCCTGAGAAACTCCACTGACCACCAGTCCCTGGCCTGATGCAGGACCATTCACAGCAGTTTGGGGCTCTCTCCCACGAAGTTGTTGTGCAGTTGTGTTGTTGTTTGATGATGTTTTTTTGTCAGCACAGGCGATTCTGTGTCGTTACAATGAGGAGAGTCAGAAACACTCAGCCTTAAGCCTCAGTAAGGAGCATAACCCCACCCAGTATGAGGAGCGTATGCGGATACAGAAAGCTGGGGGAAATGTCAGGTAAGTGTCTGAGGGTGTGAATGAGCTGATCTAAACCCTAGCCTGATTTTGGGCCTGAGAACTGAGGTTTACAAGTTTTCTGAGCCCACTATGCATCCTAGTTGAGAGAACCTGTTGCTGCCTATGGGAAGCACAGTGGTGCCTGAGGCCTGTAAGGATTCAGTTACTGGAGTTGGCTGATGGTTGGTTGATGGTTCGTAGAGGTTTAGGATGGCAAAGGCAGGACCCATGTGAAAACCTGGCAGTGGGATACAAGCATAGGCATGCTTAAGCTTGACCTACAGATTTGGACCTACAGAGCTGGATTGGATTGTTGAAGGAGTTACTGCTTTGTGGACACTGTGATGCTGAACAGAACTCATTTCCTTGCAGCATGACTCCTCTCTCCTTGTCCTGTGAGAGGGGGGCATGGTTTGAGAGAGCACAAAAAAGCCCTCCATGTCAGTTGGTGTTGCTCCCCTGGGGTTAGCTGATGCACTGAGGCTCTCTGCATTAGGAGGGAGTTTTCTGGAGCCAAAATAAGATTATCTTGATGTTCATGGCTGTTTGGGGAGCTAGTGCCAAACACAACAGCTGAGTCTTATTTCCTTGGCTAGGTTCTCCCTCTTCTTTGAAGGCTGTTTCTTGATTTAGTGGCGTCTTCACAAAGAGAGGATGCAGTGCAGGTGAAGTATTTTCATGCCTGTGGAGGCAAAATGCACTCAGGGTGGAGAGAGGTGGGCTCAGTTCTGTTATGCTGCCATGTCTGGAGTCCTTTGTTCCCCTTATCTCTGGGGAGCACATGCTGTCGCTTATAGCACTGATCTCTCTTTGCACATGGCAAGAGATGGCCCAGTGTCTGTTAGCTCCTTTCAGAACTGGTCCCTGACTGCCTGGGAGCCTCTCCCACTGCTTGCAGTTCAATATTTTGGTGCCAAGAGATAAGCCACAAAGTGTGTAAGCATCAGATCTCTTCTGTGTGACATGCCTTGCTTCTTGCTTTTATCTCAAGTGGGGGCTGCTTGGACTATGAGATGAATGAGCTTTGTGTATTCCCAGAGGGCATAGAAGAGCCTTTTTGAGGAGAAGATGCTTGATTTTTGGAAAGGTGAAGTGTGAGAAGCTGTTTCTCTAGGGAGCTTGGTTAAATAAAAGCTTAACAAACTGGAGCTGTTTTCCTAAGGGGTGCTGTAATTTAGGTTTCACAGAACTGCTTGCTGCAATCAGTGGTCACTAAAGGCCAAGTGATCAGGAGCTGAACATGCTGTGTTTCTCACTGCTGCAAACTGCCTGCAGTCTGTAGGGATTGGTGTCCTCAGACAGGACATAGGAGGGGCTGCTGACTCAGACTTCTTGCCTCTGCCACTCTGCTTCTAATGAAGAGCAGTTTGCTGGATATCTTGCCAAAAAATAATCTCTGTTCAAACTATGCTACTGGTAATTCAGCCCACATACAACTCTTACTACCCCAGCTTGCTAGGCTAAGCAGGACTTGAGTTAGGGCAGGGTGACAGAAAACAGCCTTGAAGTCTCCTGACTTCATTTCCTCCTTCCCTCTCACTTGTTTCCGAGAGCTTCACAAAAACATACAGAAAGGGAAGGAGACATTGAATGGAAGATTTGAACTTGCTGGGGAAGTGGCTTATCATTTGTACAGGCAGATGGATGCACGAAGTGTTCCCATCAGGCAGTGCAGTGAAATACACTCGTGGAGAGGGCTCTGAGTGTTTTCTTTCCTTGTGTAGGGACGGAAGAGTCCTGGGAGTGCTGGAGGTTTCCCGTTCCATTGGGGATGGCCAGTACAAACGCTGTGGTGTTATCTCTGTGCCAGATATCAAACGCTGCCAACTCACACGAAATGACAGGTAAAGTGTGCCCTTGCATGAGGAGGTTGTCTGTCTGTTTGCTCTGCTGTAAGAGCCAAAGCACTTCAGATGATCCCCCCAGAATTAGAGGATGCTCTTACTGCTGATGTCTCTCTGTTTCTGTTCCTTATCAGAACAGGATAATGCTGCTGCTTCTTCTGCAAGATACTGCGAAGGCTCCTCTTGGAGCCTCATAGCAGAAGTATACACAAGCTTTTAGATATCTTTTGTGCTCTGACTATGTTCACAGACCAGTGTTCAATCAGCTTGAGTTCATGGGTCTCCATTCTGTTCAAGAGTCATTTCTAGCAGCTGTAGTGCCCATAAATGCTGTTGCATTCAGCTCTGATATTTGAAGATTTGAGATACTTTTCCATGATATGATTGGCAACAACAAATTGCAGTGAGCTTTTGTGTCAGTATGGTCCTGCAGACTCTCAGAGGTGAGAGTGTAACCCAGTACTGCTGCTTTTTCTGGGATTAGAGTTCCATGTCAAGTGATCCACTAAAATATTTCTAAAGATACTCCTTGAGTATCAGGCACTGAAATGATGTCTGCAGACTGACCACTTCTGTAGGTTGGTTGTAGTTTTCCTTGTCCTGGTGACTCTGATTAGGGCTCCTGGTTAATACAATTCACTGTGCAGGCAGGGAGTGCACAGCAGGCTGTCTCCCCATCTTAAGGAGGATGCTGTCCTTGCCTTGGGCTTTGTATCTCCTCAACCTTCTGCAGCCTATGGCAATATTTTGTCACAGTTTTCTGATCAGAGTTGTGTCACATGCTTTTCTTTTGAATTTGCATATTTAAATTGCAACATACCTCAGGAGTATAGAAATGTAAAGTAATGTACATACGGGACTCAGCTTTGCTTCTCTATTTCCTTGCATTAGCTGCTTCACAGGGAAAATACATGAATGGAAAGGACTCAAAGAATCAGTTCTTAGAGAAACAATGGAGCATTTGACCAGGATCATGTATGATCTTGCCAGTGTTGTAGGACAGCTAGGATGTCCTGATCTAGGTCTTGTATTGGTTGCCTGTCTCTTTGTCCTGTATTTTGAATTGTCATGGATGGTAGGTCCCAAGGGATTTTCAGATTCACTTTTACAGCATCTTCCCTTTTGATCTGAGCATGGATGTTCATAAAACAGATTGGAGGGATTTGCAAGCTGGGCATCCAAAACTTCAGCCTTGGAACCTGTCATCACTTGATTTCCAGGTTCATTCTGATAGCATGTGATGGCCTCTTTAAAGTCTTTACACCAGAAGAAGCTGTGAACTTCATTGTGTCCTGCCTGGAGGTAAGGAGAAGGCGACATGGGGGCTGGGTTTGTCAGTGCAGAGGGCATGAAATGGGCTTCCCCAGAGTATCCTCCCTTTTTTATTTTGCTTCCCAATGCTTGGAAAATACAATGTACCTGCCTTTGCTGGGAGCAATCAAATTGTTTTGTCCCAACAGGATAAGAATATCCAGATGAGAGAAGGGAAGCTGGAAGCAGATGCTCGGTATGAGGCCGCCTGTAACAGACTGGCCAACAAGGCAGTGCAGCGAGGCTCGGCTGACAATGTCACGGTCATGGTGGTCCGGATAGAGCACTGAGGGATGAGATGTGGTGGATGGAAGGAAAGGGAAAGGTCTGTGTGCATGCATGTGTGCCTGGGGGAGGGTGGGTCCTGCTGGATGCTCTTCGGTGTAAATAAAAGATGGTTTTTTTCTAATTGTTTAGCTCACTTAGCTGGTAGAGTTGAGTGTCTTGACAAACACAGCAAATTCATGTGGCAGGGATGCTGGCAAGAGGCATCTGGGCACGTGAGTTCTGCCAGCTGTTTCACATGGGACGGTTCTGCTGTCCATATCCTTGAGATTTGTGCAAGACCCTGGGAGAGTCTGGAGTTCCAGGACTCAGTGGGAGCTCCTGGACAGGCTGTACCATATAGACTGTGAGGTACTTCAGACCACCAGCTTGGGATGTGGTATGGGCTGTCCTCTTCACACTGGGTAGGAAATGGTTTGACTCTGAAGCTGGGCTGTGAGGTTGCCTGCAGCTGAGGGACACAAACATGCCTTGCAGAGCAGCAGCATACCTGCCCTGTGCTTGCAGAACATGTTGGAGTTTTACCACAAAAACTCCAACATGGAGGTATGGAAGAAGTGGCTGGAGTTTGCTCCTGATCCTTTTTTGGAAAAGGTGTTTTCACCAAATGGACTTGCCAGGCAGATGAGCAGCAGGCAGGCTCTGTGCTTGTCTGTGCTATCTGAGGAGATGGCATTTCAGGTTTTAGGTACTAATCAGTGTCTGGTGTCTCATCCTCAGTGCCTCTACCAGCTGTTCCTGCAGTCAATGTGCTGTTTTCCAGAGAAAATTTAGCTTAAGATAAAGTGACAGAACGAAAGCTAAATGGATTGGGCTACCTAGGCACAAAGTTTCCAATTTCCCACCCTGTGTGTGAGGGGGTCAGAGAGGGATCTGCACTGTGGTGTTGCCTTCTTGCTCTGATGAGGCACAGCTCTGGTCCCAGGGGAAGGGAACAAAGGCAGGGTGGTGCCTGCTGTTTTGTGCAGAGCTGTGATGGTTCTCTGGCTCCTTTCTGTGTTCTGTATCCCTGGAACTTTGGGAGATGGTCCCTGCTCCTGGGCTGTTTGCTGGAGCACATGATTTCTGCTCCAAAAGTAGTCAGTTACAGTTCATGGGCTGTCTGAGGTGCACACTGACTCTCTGCAGCGGGCTGAGGAAGGACATGGCCCTCTGGCACAGATTTTGGGTAGTGCTTGTCCTCTGCCAGCTTGTTCTGCTTCCTGCCATTCCTGTGTTCTCTGATGTAAGGCTGCACTGCAGGATGAGCTGAGGGAGTGCCTTTGTAAGCAGCACACTCCAGTTTCTACTCTTGAAAGGCAAATTTGGAGAGCCCAGACAGAGTATCATGGAGTTGCTTCTGTTTGTGGCAAAATAAACCCTGATGGCAAATTTCAGAAAGGTAATTTGCTTTCTCTTCTCAGCTCCCCCTTTTTCCATCTCTTACACTGTGCCATGCTGCAAGAGCTGAGCCATGCTCCCAGCTCAAGGGCTCCTTCCGGGAGGCCACTCTGAATTCCAGTGCAACAGCTGGTGAGAGGAATGTTAGCTGGTCCTTCTCTGTTTTCCCTTCACCTCCCTCCTCTTGCAACACTGCTTTTCTGCCTTTTAGGAAAAGTTCTGAAAGCACAGCTCCAGCTAGGATTGGAATATGCAGTGATATGGTACAGTTAATTACCATAAAATGTCCACTTTTCATGGCAGAAAGGAAAAGGAAGGAGCAGGTCTCACCATGCTTGGGAGTAGACAACCAGGCAGAATAGCAGGCTCCGTCCCAGCTTTAGTGGAAGTAAACCAATTTTCTTTAATTTCATGGTAAGACAGGGTCTGTAGGAGGTTTCCCAAAAAAGCAATCTCCTTGCCTCAGTGCTCAGCAGCACCCTGCTAGTGAGGAGAGCTCCAGGACCACTTTAGGGTGGTCCGTGCACAACCACTCCGGTGCAAGCTTCTGTCCCCTTCCCACACTTGAATCACCCTTCAAGTACCTCTGACTTTATCAACTATTTCAGTTTTGTGGTCAAGTGCACTGAGCTCTTGGGATCTCACCTGCATAGGACAGCTCACAGCTGGGCAAGTCCTGCTTCCAGACACTGAGTCCTTCTCTGCCTTCTCAGGTGTGGGTAGTAGGAAAAGAGGCAGCTGATCAGAGCGAGGCTGCCTTGGCTCATCGTGTGTGGGGACTGGGAGGTGCTGCTGTGGCCAAGTTCTGCAGCTGGGCAGGAGCTGTGCCAGGAGGCTGCTGCCCACCTGGTCAGCTGGGGGTGAAGCACAACTTTGCTCTCAGAAGTTCTCTTTGCTTTGGGAGAAGTCAGCACTGAGACTATCCCCCTCCTCCCCAGACCCAAACACCCCTACCCATAAATTGCAGCTTTGACAGCTCCTTCACCAGGATACTTATGGAGATGCAGCCCATGGAGAAGGGCAGGCAGGGCTAGGGACATCCCCAGGAGAAGGTGGGGCTGGGTACAGCTCAGGCTATCTTGCAGTGTTGCTGGCACGACTTACCCAGTACTCAGTGCTACTAGGAAATCAAACGCTCGGCCTTCCTGGTGCTGCTCCCGCAGCCCTGGCCTGCTCACGTAGGCCTGTGACCATCCTCAGCCCAGGCAGCTATCGCAGCCAGAGCAAAGAGTGTATCTCTGCCCACAGCCCAGGCCCTGTGCCACAGGAAGGGAGTGCCCACTGTGGAGAGTCACGGGACAGGAATTTGCTTTAATCGAATGTGTGGCGTTACTGGGACTTTGCTTTGATGATTAGTGCAAAGGATGTTGGCTCCTGCCAGCAAACCTTCACTGCTCGTAGCCTGCAAGGCAGCTAAAGCAATGCAGAATCTGACTAGGGCTGCTGAGACCACATCTGGGCAGGGAAAGGAAGTCCACTAAGGGCAAAAATGGATGTGTGGGGCTTTGTACCAGGCACAGTGGGAGCTGAGCCCTAGGGAGAAGGTAACCATCCACTGTTGCCTTTTTTGTTTGTTGAAGGCAAACAGCCACTGTCAACAGTCTTTTCCAAGATAAACTTCTAGGCCTAGCCTTCAGATAAAAGTGAATGCCTTTATGTCGTGGTCAGGCTGCTTTATTATTATCATCATCTTCATGATCTTTTGTCCATCTTCAGCTGGTTCTGCAGCACAGGCAGTATCAGACCAGACTGCAGTTTCCTGCATGAGCAAATGTCTTCCTTAGGCTTGGTGCTGAGCAGGGGAGACAGGATGGTGGCTGGTAAAGGGAAGGGTCTGGCTGTTCCTGGCATAGGTTCAGCCGCTTCACACTCCCAGCAGAACGGCACTGAAATCGGAGCCACTTTGAACTGTGAGGGGGAAGCCTGCTGTGTTGTCCACAAAAACAGAGGCATATTGCCCAGCCTGGGGAGAGAGAGGGATGAGCAGGGCCAGGACACCTCCCCTGGGCACCAGGCATGGCCTGGCAGAGCCAGGGAGAGAGCTGTCTCCTGCCCACAGCAACCAAGAGCTGGAGGAGCTGCCCCTACCCTTCCTTCTGGGAAAAGGGCAGCACAAAACCTCTAGGGCAGCCCAGCCACAATCTGTGCCATAGTGCCCTAGCAGAGCTCTGCCCTGACTGCCTTTGGGGCTTGGAGGTTGCCTGAGACGCAGACCTGATGCCCAGCCCTGGGCTCAGGCCATGGAAGGCACCTTCCTGCCCACTGCTGTCACCAGTGGAGATGGCACCACTAACCTGCAGGTAAAGGGTGCCCGTGACGGAGATGGTGAAAAAGTCACCACTGCTTTCCAGCTGCGATATGGTCTCCAAATTGCTGCAGAAGAGGAGGGTAGTGGTGGGGGAGCAGGCCCCTCCTTTCCCAAGGATGCTGGACTCCTTCCCCCCTCCCTGGCCCAGGATCCCTGGCCTTGCTGTGCCATACCTGTTGTGCTGGCAGTAGGACTGCACACAGATCAGCACCCGCAGGCGGCTCCCTCGGCATCGCTGCCTGTTTCTCCGTGGCTCCCTATGCACTGTGACAGAGCAGGGGGTGAGAGCCATCCCAGACTGCCCCGGCAGGGCCATGGGGCTGGCTGAGGGCTCACCAATGTGCAGCGTGCTGGTGAAGGCGTAGTATCCTGCAATGGGGGCTGTGTACTGCCCGCTGGTCAGGTTCAGCCCTGGGCCACGGTGGAACATCTCCACCCTCTCAGGCTGGGGTAGAGAATGGCTGGAGTTAGAGGAGGAGTCCCTGTGCCAGGGCAGGTGCCCCTGCAGACAGGAAAAAGGGGCAGGCTGGGTGCTTACTATGTAAAACAACCCCAGCTCCTGCCACGTCTTCTGCTCCACAGTGATGTCTTCACGTGTTTGGCAATGGAAGGCTGCTTCCACACGACGCTGGGGCCCGGCCTGTGAGTTGCCTTTGCTGCTTTCGTCCTCCTTACACCCTTCCCCAGCTGTCCTGCACATCTTTGCCATGCCTGACCCCAAACCCCACCGGAGTTTGACGTCAAGAAGGGAACCTTCACTTCTCCTGGCTCTGCTGCCCAGCCCTCCTTTGCCTTGTCCTGCTGTCCCCACAACTCCCACCCTGGACCCCCCACCCCGGTACCTCTGAGCAGAAGCTGCAGCTCCCTCAGCAGCTCCTCCAGCATCGTGGGGGAGGCCGGGGCAGCCGAGGTTGGTTTTCCCGGAGAACCGGCGCCCGCTGGGGCCGTGCGAGCCCCGCTCCCGCAGCGGCCCCGCTCGCCGCTCCCCGTCCCGGGGCTCCCGGCCAGCAGCATCCACGCCTGCCGAGGGTCCACGCGAGCCGCCCCGGGCCCCCCACGTCCTGCGGCTGTTCCCGGGGCCGGCGGCCGCTCCCGGGCTGCCCGCGGGGTTTCGGTGCCCGTGCTGGCGGCGTAGAGGAGCGCCAGACACAGCTCCGGCAGCCGCATCCCGCCGCCGCTACCGGGAGGGCGGCCCTGGCCCCGCCTCGCTGCTGAGCTCTGCCCTCGGAGACCTCCCCGCGGGTAAAACCTTGAGTGGGCCGTGGGGAGCCGCATGCCTGGAGCGGGAAAGGCCCACCCTGCCCCCGGGGCTCCTCAGCACGGCGTGTTTTTAACGCTTCGAAAATCTTAAGGGTTTTGGAGGGGGAAAAGGTTCTTAAAAAACCACAAACCCACAAACGAAAAGAAGAGAGCATTAACCAAAGCGTGTTTATGAGGAAAAGCCTTTTCCCTGCAGTGGTGGGGGAGAACATGCTCCTGATGCCCCAGCCAGCCTGGCACAGGGCTTTCCACCTCCCACTCGCCAATCTGCTGGGACAGGCAGCAAAAAAAAGGGAGCATGGCTGCATAGGGTGATAGGCATCACTGAGGCTCTCCTACCATCCCTGGTCACCCTGAAAAGGTTCGGTCCACTTGGAGGTGTCCATGAAGATGGAGGAGGAGCTGTGGAAGAGCCAGAGACAGGGCAGGGAGCCCTCGCATGTCCAGAGGTCCTTGGTGCAGTCATACACCTCCATTTCTACCTGGTAGTCCCCGTCCATGCCCTTCCAGTGGCCACCAGTGACAAAGAGCTGGTCACCCAGTGCCACCATCCCACCATTCTCATGAAGTGTGTGTAGAAGCTGCACCTGTGTGAGAGAGAGGGTGAGATGTGCAGGGACTCCTTGGTGACCTCCTACTCCCCCCACACAGGACACTGACATGTCTACCCCATCCTCTCTGTGGGGCTTGGGGGCTTCTGGTGCCTCATGCATGTGATGGGGAGCAGAGGAAGAAATGGGGCATCCTCAGTTCTGCAGGTGTTAATAGAGCAAATGGATGAATGGGTAGGAGGGAGAAGGGGCATGCTGGCACTGAGGGGAAGCAGCTGGGAGCACCATCCCCATATCCCTAGGAGACTGATAGTGTCTGATCCCACATCCCACCTTCTGCCAGATGTTGGCCTCTGGGTTGTACACGTGGACCTTCTTGGTGTTATCTCCAATGAGGTAGATGAGCCCGCGCAGAGTGGCACAGCGTGGGGCTGAGAGGTACTTGGGGATGAAGGGAGATGTGATCACACTCCACAGATCTGCAAGGAGCAGTCATTATCAGTACATCACACCCTTGGCTCTCGATGCAGCTGCCAGGCGCTGAAAAAAGCATTGCTATTTCAGGGGAAATTTGAAAGGGAGGGGGCAGACCAGCCAGGCAGACTGGCACCTGCAGTCCCCATCCCAGTCAAGGGTCTCACATAAAAAATAGTGAGGGGTGGGGACATGGTTTGTAGCCGTGCTGTGGGATGGGAAAGAGTCCACTTGAGAAGGTGGCATTGTCACAAGGCATCAGCAGCCTCCCCCACCCCACTGCCTCAGAGATTCCACTCCACTGAAGCTCAGGCCTGAGCTGGCAGACATCTGTGACTCAGGTCCATGCTGCCCACAGCCACACTCCCAGGGCTCCTGGGCCCTGTGGCACAGCCATCATCATACCCTGCCAGCACCTGCTCTCATCCCACAGGACCATGCCTGGCAGTCCAGGGGGGTTACCTGCCTGGGGGTCCCCCTCAGTCCCTATGCCAGGGACAACACTGGTGGGGTGTGGCAGCAGGGTCAGCTCTCACCTTGAACAGGGTTGTAGCACTGCAGAGTGAGTGCGTTATACTTGACGGCGCAGGAACCCACCAGGTAGAGCTTGCCCAAGCAGCTGGCAGCTGCAAAATTGCTCACGTACTTGAGGGCTGGGCTGATGGCACACCAACTCTTGTTGTATGGGTCATAGCGCTCCACCTCCACCATATCCACTGTTGTCCCTGCAGGGTGGCAGGACACTGCAGCCTCCCTGCTGCTCTGGAGCACCCAGGGACCCCCACCCTAGCAGCATGCACAGGGTCTTTGCAGCCTTACCCCCGATCACGTAGATCTCACCATTGAGGACAGCGCTGGTGTGGTTTGTCCGGGCTCTCAGCATAGAAGCGATGGGCTTCCAGACACCATCCCTGGGGCAGAAGCACCACGCCTGTGTTGTTGACCACGTGTCATTCTGAGACCCCCGGGAGCCACCTAGAGAGAGACAGGTTGGGTGGGCCAGCCATCTACAAGTGTAGCTGCCCCTGGGTATTTCTTGCCAGTGGCCAGATTTGTCCAAGCAGAGAGTAAGGAGGGAGGATTTTGCTAAAGAGGAGCCTTTGGCCTCAAACCAGTGCTTCATGCTCATATCATTGTCCCCTGTCCTCCATTCCTGCTCTTTGATGCCCCCACCCTGCACCAGCAACCCTGGCACTTACCTGTGACATACACATCGTTGTTCAGAGCCACCAGGGAAAAGCCCCATTTGTTGTAATCAGGGAAGTCGGGCAGAGCCATCCATCGTCCTGAAAGCCAGCATAGCCAAGCAATGACCCCACAGCCAGGGATGGCACTTTTTAAGCCACCCATGTTTCCAGCCCATCCCAACCCAACCAATGTCTCTCTAAACTGACACTGGTTTGGCAAGAGGTGGCTTCATGGTAGACAGATGGTTAATTAACATGAAGGGAGGTGGAAGAAGTGGGGGACACTTACTGCTTTTGGGGTTGTAGAAGGCAAAGTTCCTGGTGGCAGATGGCATTTCCAGCCCCCTCTCCTCATCCTCATCATCCTCCAGCACACGCCCACCAACCACTACCAGCACCTCCTCTAGTTTCTGTGGTGGTGTTGAGGGGTTCTTCAAGGCACCAGTGCCACTCTGCCCCTGATGAAGAGGCCAGGGCGGGGCCATCAGGCTCCTCCTTCCTGGTTCAGGGAGTGGCATTTAGGGGAAGGGGGTACCCACCATGGTGCGGGATCGGGCGATGAGGCCCTTGACGGCATCTGAGTCACGAACAAGAGGCTCAGTGGCAAGAAGGTTCTGCAGGTACTGGTCAGGCAACGAGACAAGGTGGGTCAGCTCCAGTAGCTCTGGCAGGAACTGGGCTCGGGATCCTGGGTCGTGGTGTACCCAGCGCAGTACAGCTTCAACCAGGCTCCGCTCCTCCTGCACCTGCAGCTGGTCATTGGAGAGGTAGACAGCTAACCTCTCCTTGGAGAGCTGGAGGAACTCCTCCTGAAGAGAGACAGCTTCAAAGTTTTCCTGCAAGAAAGACCAGGCCTTGGAGGAGACCTCAGGGCAGCCATGGCTCTCACCAAACTCACAGATACCTAGGCAGTTGGTGGCATCCATCTGCTGCCGGAGGTAGCGGCTGCAGACCTTCTGGATAGCAGGGAAATGGAGTTGGCTGGAGGTCCTCATCAGCCCTTCCACGTTGCCCTGATTGACAGTGACCTTTCCCGTGTAGGCAAAATCAAGCAGCATCTCCAGTGCACTGGGGTCTACTTCCTTTAGTTCCACCCGTGCTGCGATGCTCTCAGCAAAGTCACCGGAGAACATGGCATAGAAGTAGTGGCTGCAGAGAGCCAGGATGCCTCGGTGGCAGGGAAACTCCCGCCCGCCCGCCACCAGCGTCACATCGGTCATTTTGGGGTTGGTGCGGAACTGCTGCAGCCCCTCCAGCACATCCTGGGCGTGCAAAGGCAGGCAGAAGTCAAAGTCGTCCATATTTCTCACCATGGTGCCGGGGATGGCCGTGGAGCCTGGCAAGCGGGCAATGCCCGAGCAGCGGGAGGCGAGGGTGTCCCTGCTAGGAAAAGGTGACGGTGTCTCCCTCTCGCCCTACCGCGACACCCTCCCACCTCCCCAGCGCCCGAATCATGGACATCAGTGGCTGAACAAGCGCTTCCAACAGCCCCCCCTCCCACGGTGGAGCTGTTTTCTCCTCACCACGCCGCAGCTGCCCTGCCGGGGCGGCGACCGGCTTTTTGGGGATGATTTTCGGGATGATCCTCGTGGCGCAGTCGCTCCCACTCTCACCCGTGCTCCCCAGCCCGGCCGGCCTGCGGGAGGGAAGGGACCGCGGTCCCGGCGCTCGGCAGGGACACGCCGCATGACACGGGATCAGCCGGGACTAGGGGCACTCGCTATTTTTAGGCGGCACCTGGACACTGCTCCCTGCTCTTAAAGGCACCGCACGGGCAAAGCTCTCGCCGCCGCCCATCCTCGTCGTTACCCCATCCCGCGGAGCTGTTGCCTTTAAGAAAGCCTCCCCTTCGCGAAGGGGTCGGCTGGGCACCGAGCCTGGAGGGACAAGCTCCCACAGCACCCTCCCTCCACTCCACCGGCAGCAGGGGGTCCCCGCGATGCCCCTCCTCGCTCCTCCGGCTCGCACTGCCGGTGCCGCTATAAATATAGGTCGTTATCTCACTCCGCGGCAGCCGTAAACACGCGGCGGCAGCCGAGGTCTGAAACACTCGTCCTGGGAACGGGGGAGCCGGGGTACTGAGGCAGCAAGCCGAGATTAGCAGGTTTCTTCACCGCCCCGGAAAGCCTCGCTCAGCTGGGACAGAACCGAGAAGGTTTTTATTGCAGCGCGCGGCTTCCGAAGCGCCTTGGCATCACTCCTCCAGACTGAAGATCTCGGCCTCCTTCTCCTTCCAAAAGGCGAAGCTGCGATCGATGTAGCGACAAATCTCGTCCCCCTCCTCCCCGGCCTGCCCCGGCCGCTGGGCCGCGCTGTGCAAAGTCCCGAAGTATCGTGCCTTGATGTCGTCGAAGCCGTCGCTCCAGCCGCGCCGCCCGGCCGCGATCTCGTCGATGACGGCGCGGTGGAAGGCCCGCACTGCCCGCCAGCCGTGCCGGCCCAGCTGCTCAAATACCTCGAAACAGAGCAGGTGGCGGCCTCGGCGCTCCTCGGGGGACAGGTCCTGCTCCAAGATGCGGAAATAGCCCAGCATGAATAACTCCAGCGACAGGCTCTCGTACTCGACCGGGCCACCCCCCGCAGCTGACACGAACTGCTCCGGGGAGAGCAGGGTGCGGGCGGGGGGCGGCGGCGGGGGCCGGCGGGAGGCGGCGTCCCGCCAGCTGCTTAGGAGCCTGTGGATGGCCGCTCTCTGCCGCGCCAAGCGGGCCGCCGCCCGGGTCCCACTCCCCGCCGTCTCCCGAGGGTCCCCGGCGGCGGGCTGGAGGGGCGCGTAAGCGGAGCGTCTCCAGTGGCTCAGGAAGAGCATCACGATGCGTTCCTTCCTCAAGCTGCCCCACTCTGGCCTCGGCCCCTTCCCCTGCCTCGGGGAGCCGCCGTCAGAAAATGCCTCCTCGCAGCTGATGCCTGAGTCGCTGGCGGCCTCCGCCTCGCCGCCCCTGGCCGGCGCGCTCCCCGCAGCCCCCCAGGCGGGCTCGAAGGCGTCGCGCAGGCTGCGGACGCAGACCCCGCACTGCCGGATCTCCCGCTGCGCCAGGCTGCCCCCTGGCTCCCGGGGATGCCCAGCGGCGGCGGGAAAAGGCGAGGTAGCGGCGGGCGCGGCGACGGCAGCCCCGGGACTCCGCATCCCCTCGGCGTTGCTCAGCAGCGCTGCCAGGCTATTGACGGCGCCGGCCAGGCGGCCGCACCAGAGGGGCAGGGGCAGCCCCGGAGCAGGCGGGGGACTGCGGACAGAGATGCTGAGCAGCGGAGCGGGCAAGAGGGCGCGTAGCTCCCGCACCAAGCGCCGCAGCTCGCTCTGGTACACCTCGCCACGCCGCCGCAGCCGCAGGCTCTCCACTGCCCTCTCCAAGTGATGCAGGTCCGCCTCGGTCAGCAGCTCCCCGAACGGGCCCAGCACGGCTTGGTGGGAGGGCGAGAAGCTCCAGGAGGTTGCATCCTGCGGAGAGAGGCGGTCAGCGACTTCTGACAGCCCGGGCTCCCTCTACTCCCAGTGCCCCTCGCACCTGCCCTCCCGCCGGGTCCTCGTCTCCTAGTCGGGCCCGCAGCCGCCGCACCATCACTTGCCGCTTCCACTCGGGGATGAGATGGCCCCGCTCATCGTGCGTGGGCACCAGGGATTCCACGTCTACCTCCACGGGGCCGAGCCCGAGGGACCCCGCCGGCCAAGACGCCCCGTCCTGTGCGGATAGAGTCATGGGGGGCTCGAAGGTGTTCGGCCGCCGAGAGAATGAGCTCTCTCTCTCGGGGGCTGTGGGCCGAGCCACAGCGACCTACCGGGTGGGCGAGGAAGGGCGCCGGGATCCCGGCCCGCTGCGAGGGCTTGCGGAGCTTCAGCTCCGCCGGCACCGACCTGCCGGGCTCCATCACCTGCCGGGCCGGGCAGCTGCTGGGGGCAGAGGTGCGGGCCTCCTCCTGGGGGTGGGCAGCAAGGGGAGGTGGGCCCCAACACCTCCAGGGCTCCCCCAGCTGAGGGGTGACCCGACACATCGCCCCGGACCTTGGGGAGAACCCTCCTCGGGGGACAGCCATGGGTGGATCTAATTCCTTCAGAAGATGAGACGGAGCTGAGGAATCCCTGCTGCCCGTTATCCCTCTGCAGACAAGGACCGAGGCTGGAGCTGCCCCATGGGCCACCAGCCCTTCTCCAGGCACCCCATGGCCCCGGCTCCTCCTTTCACTCCCTGAGGTGAAAGGCTGGCATTCCTTGGGAATGGGGGTACCCATGCCCCAGCCCCAGTAGAGTCTTACCTGTTGCAGGGGGCTGAGCTGGCTGCTGAAATTAGGGGTTTGGGTTCTGTCGTGCCCTGCTCAGGGAACACCCAAAGGTGGTGTGGCTGCACCCCAAAAGTCCCTGTGTGGGAAGCAATGAGCAACACAGGGAAGGAGGGGAGGTTGGAGTGGTTGGACAGCCCTGAAGAGCACAGGGGCCAGGGCTACAGGGCTGGAGCAGGGCACAGAAACATTGAGCATTGTATTAATATTTGATGTGGCATCGAGTGGCAGCACCAGGGCTCAGTGGGTGGAACTGGCACCGTTCCTGGAGATAGTGGCTTGGTGACTTGGCTCCAAGCCTTGTCCTGCTCTTGGGGCCAATGGAGAATGGCTGAGGCTGGTCATGGCCCCAGGCCAGGCAATGGGGACATAGGAAGCATCTTGCACAGAGGCACTGAGGGAAGGTTCTGGCAGTGGGGGATGTTCAGCAGGGGGTTCTGCTGTGCCGCTGCCTGGGCATCAGTTACTGGCATTCAGCCACATTTGTGTTCTTTCCTTCCACCACCATCCATTATATATGGCTAGGATGGGCTTGTGGGGCTCACTTACATGTGAGAAATTCAATCGAGGGGCTGGAGTAAAATTAAGAAGCAGCAGATTAAACCTATAAATACCAATTAGCTGGCAAGGATCCATTACAGAGTCATCCTCTCAAGCCTCCCTGGCTTTAGTGCAGGCTGACACCCAGCTCTCATGGGGAGGGTGAGCTTATGCTGCCCAGCAATAGAGGCACAGCACAAGCACAGGTTATGCTTTGCTGTAGGAGGGAGGAATTTGCTGAAATTGCTGAAATCTTTGACAGAGGGTTGTGCCAGGGCTGTCTCCCCCAGCCTTCAAAGTTTCTCCCAGAATTGCAGATTTCCACAGTGCAAGGGTGTGGAGGAGAGGAGAGGAGAGGAGAGGAGAGGAGAGGAGAGGAGAGGGGAGGGGAGCA
>VWYI01005204.1:939-14848 GCA_013399455.1 Anthoscopus minutus
TCAGTCTTGTGGCACACTGTACTCTTTTCAACTGTCTCCAGCTGAGGCAAGGTATTTGAGTAATATGAATAGAGGCTCTTATCCTGTGAGCAATTATATGTGGGTTTAAAGTAGCCTAATGTCTTTATAAAAAACTTTTCTTGGTGTTCTATGTTTATAACAGCTATTTTATAATAAGAATATTCTATATGAGGACAAGGTATAGCCCCTTTTTGATACATACAAAACTGTTTCCAAGAATTCTTTTTAAAATAATACATAGGCTTTTTTCAGAATAAAAGCTTTGGCTTCTATCTGACTTCACATATTTTTGAAAGGGATAGGGGCTTTTTTCCCCTACTGTTCCTTTTCCTTTGGCTTTAATTTAGTTTGCTTTATTCAGACCTTAGGTCAAAGAATTTTTACGTTTCATATATGTACCCTGATGTGGGCTCTGAGCAGTTTTGAATCTGGGAATTTAGAAGGGCACCTCTATTTGATATGTGGAGATGTATGCCTACAAAGTCTCAGCCTGGATCTTTCAAACCTGCAGGCCTTACGCTTGTGATCACATACATTTGCTAATTTGTGCATGTACCTATTGTTCCCTTTGATTTCAGAAGCTGAGGGAATTTAATGTCTGAATACAGAGCTTGAGACTGAACTGGAGGAACCCACCTTTGTGAATCCTGCTCTTGGTTCACACACAGTTATCGAATGGCAAAATGCAAGTGCCCCATTCTTTTATTCCCTGATGTAGGTGTCACAGCAACACAGTGATATCCTTCCCTTTTTTTGCAGCAGCATCCCTACCATGCCTTTGAAAGAGATAAAGTCTTTCAGATCTGTGAGTTGTGTCTTTATGATGCCCAGGGAGCAATTGCTCCTGTTCTTCAACCGAAAGCAAAACAAATTCCCCCATGTAATTAAGGCTGAACACACAGCCATTGTTTCCACCCCTTCTGTGTTATAATATTATAATGCAAGATGTCACTGTGTGCTTTATAGTGTTTCCCAAGCACAAACAGTAGGGTGGCCCAGCTCATCCTCCTCTCAGCACAGAAAGGCGAGGTTGTAGGCACCTCTCACTGGCTATAACTGTGTTATGCCATGTGGTGTCAAACAGCTTCTGCCAGCAACGCTGCTTTGTCTCACAGAGAAGCAATTTTTTAAGAGATTTGATAAATTGTCTTGTCACACTTGGATTAAACTACTGATTTACCAACACCCTTTGTATGTTGACCCAGGAAAACACAGTGGATGCTATTTAGAATATTACAAACCCTCTGCCATATGCATGTTGTCTAGCCTACACTTCAACCCTATCACCTTTCAGCAGATTGCTTCAGACAAGAGATCTCACGGGCAGGGAATCTGCAATGCATATAAGCTTACTTGCTCATTTAATACAAGAGAGTCCTAGACACTGACCTTGTCTATAGCTTCCAGCTTGGCAGGGCTGTAACACCAGAAAGACCTGCAAATCCCTTTTTAACAAGGCTACCTGAACCAAATGGCCCAGGTCCAAATAGATGAAAACACAAAGATGTCCAGCAGATCTGTTGCCTACACTGCTCACTGGAAAACTGACTGAAGCTGCTATACTGGTGCCTGCTTATGTGGTTCAGTATCAAATCCTGCCATATTAGTATGTCAGTCATTTGTTCCTAAATATTTCAACACATTCTCTAGGGGACAGTTTCTATCCTAGGAAGCTGTCTTCCTGTATTACCCCAAGCTTGTTTCTGCATCACTTTCTATGAGTCTAGCAAAGAACAGAGGGAACCTAGGTATGGAAACAGACCTGGTGAGTATTGTCAGCACCTGGATGCTGTGTGACATGTTGATGTCCTGCAAGAATTTGCTGCTTTACAACAGAGATCTTCACTTAGTCAGGATCAATGTTTCCAGTTTAAGCAGGGCTCATCCCATTGTAGGTGATATTTCCGGGCTCTTTCATTGTTTCTATAACTGTCTTATGAACTGTTTCATGGAAGTGCTATTGTATGTCTAGTGCCAGAAAAAAATATTACATTGGTAAAAAAAATTAAAGACTGTTTTGGCCCCGGCAAAAAACACATAATGATAAAGCTTAAACTGCAGTTCAGCAAAACTGTGTCAATTAGGTGTTACCAAAGACCATTTCCACTTCTGGATTACCAGATCAGAAAATTTCAAGGTAGTGTCAGAAATAATTTCATGAACAAAAAGGTTTTTCCCTTTTACTCCCTAGGAATAGCCTGTTTGTTACAAATTATATCAGGTTTTCTTTCACCAGTCATAAAGGAGGAATGACATGGCACACTCTAGAGAGTTGTTTCTAAAGCAATAGGTGAGTAGCAATTGGCAAAATTGCTTGCTTATTGTCTATCATATGCTTATTTTAATACTTAAGGGACCAGTGACTCTTGCACTGCTCAGAATATCCCATATAATTCTTTTGTGCTGGCTCATGGATAATGCCACTCTGCTTCTATGAGGTCAGGTCAAATGATGTCATACAGTATGATGTGACATGCCCTAGTACACTGTGCAATGGAACAACCTTTTGGCTTCTAAATAAAAACTCTTGAACCTGGATGTATTGTTGCATTCTTATTCAAAGACTCGGAGTGTCTATTGACAGAGCAGTTAGTTGAATATGAACATTTCACATAAAAATAATAAAGTGCAAAACACTCATCACACTCAATGGCCACAGCTAAAATTGCCCCCCTTTTGTTTGCTTTACATTCTGATACAATAAGAACCAAACAAATGAAGTCCCTGCAGATCCATGGAAATATAAACCATATAAACTCCTCTTAAATCACCCTCTGAAGCTCACAGATGTGCATCAATAGGCATATCAAAGGGAGGGTTTCCAGACAAAAGTACTTGCCTAAGGAAGCACTGCCTGTGAGCCTGATAGCTCCAGGGACTGACAGCAAGAGCTACTCAGCTACACTTATCTCAAAGGCTGGAGGGGGAAGGTGGCAGATGTATAGACAAAGGTGGTGTCCTTCCTACAGCAGACTCTGAAAAATTCAGGGTTATCACTGACATCGTGAGCAGGGATGAGCAAGGGATGGAAAGTGAGGGTGAGAGTGGGAAATATGACACCTGTGTTCACAGGAAGCCCCTGGCAGGCAGGAATGGTGGACTATGCAGTTGTTGTAATCACTGCTGCTGGTAACGAAAAAAACCCTACACTGTGTGCATCCCAATAAAAGCACTCAGATACAAAGTAGAAGAGGCAAAGTTTCTTTTGCAAATCCTGTTTCTCAGCTGTTTTTTAATTTAACACATGCCCAGATTGTGGCCTCTAGGCACAAGAAATGAAACTCAGGGGTGAAAATCACCAACCTGTGGCCATGTGATGTTAGAAACACTGCCCAGATCTTGCGCCAAACATTACCAAAAGATAAATAAAATCAGTCAATCAGACTGTCACTGAGCAACCAGTGAGAGATAACTCTCACCCTTTAGAAGGGACTTCTCCTTTGTCCACAATTGCCAATATAATGATCTCCAAGAAGGCTCCTCTCTGGCTTCATCCCTGCAAATTCTTTTCTGCACAGATATCCTATTCACAAGGACAGATGGGGAGAGTACCAGTAACTAAAAACACTGTCTGCTAAGTTTTCTGGAAACTAATGCAGAAGGATAGTCAGAAGAGAAGTCTAATTAGAAGAGCTGCTTGCTGGCATGTAGATTGTGAGGTCCTTTCTCATTCCTATTTAGGCAGAAAATAAGATATTTCCCATTTTAAAGAGACAAACTGTATCTCATGGAGAAGCCTGCTTTTTGTCTGGATTTCATTCTCTGCTGTTAAGGATAGGGCAGGGTGAATGATTTGATCTCTGTAGGCTGACTGCCAGCTAAGAAAAACTCCACCAAATTTTGAATACCCAGGATATAATTACCAGAATAACTTGTGAAGTTTTTTGGTAGTGGTAATCTCTGTCTCTGACTGAATAGATCACATAAATATTCTTTGCAATGGAAAATGTTATCTGGAGAAACAGGATTCCTTATCTTAAAATATTCTTTAGTCAGGCATTGAAAATATTTTCTGAAAGATCATAAACCCTTTCTTCAAGCTCATCTCAAGTGTACTTTTCCACCAGCCCTGTTCTTCTCTAGTTTAAAAGTTCCTATAGGTAATATTGGTTGTTCATGAACCCTTCCCTCCCTAAACAGTATATAGATTCTAATTAGTATAAGTTCTTTCCTCTTCTTTTTCATCTACATAATTTCTAGTGTTATTCAAAAGAATTGCTCCTTACCATTGATTTCATGGACAGTCCTTTTGTCTCATCTCACCCTTTTGTTACTGGTTAGGCTTGAGCACTGGTTAGGTTTATGAATCTTTTACATCACAAGGATTTTCAGCACATGCATTTTGCACCTGTATTCTGTTTCACAGTCTTCTAGAACTTGATGTAAAAATAAAGACCAGATAGTTTCATAGTATTTTACCTCCTGTGGACTATGTGAGTGATGGGATCAACATCTACTATTTAAGTGGCATCAACATTATTTTGACAAATGCTATTGACAAAAGGACTCTGCCACAAAGCCATTCAGGTCATGCTTGCACATGAGCTGTGACTGGTTTTGAACTCAAGCCTTTGCTACTTGAGTGATTCAACACTAGTAAAATTTTCACTAAAAAAAATAAAGAGGGGGAGATGACTTGGAAGAGAGGGAGAGAGAGAAAGAGGGAGAGGTGCTATTTGTTCATGATCATAATAAAAATCTAAATTTTGCCAGTTCTCTTAAGGATGACTTGGCTCAGGCCCAAATAAATACCCCAAATAAATACCCCAAAGAAGGTATGTGAAGATCCCACACTCCAGGCCTGCTGCTGCTGCCTTTTATTCAGTCACCCACCACTACAGTAATCGGATCTTGAGGTATAGGTTAATGAGATAATTAGCCAAACACAATCAAACTTGTACGCTGCATGGAAATGGATGGCTGCTGTCTCGCAGCCACTTGTTGTATGGCATCAGGGCAAACTGCCTTTCTTTTCAATGGGCAATAAAGCAGGAAATCAAGTAGATGTAGGTTGTTCTGCCTGCTCACACTGGTGAGGGCAGCTTTGCTGGTACTGAATTTTAAAGAGCAAATATTATCAATTAGCAATTGTGTCTGGAAGAGTGTTGGCAGGGAGGTTTTCCGCTTATCGCTCTCCTGAGGCAGGCCAAGCACTCAAGTCTCAACAGCTTCCATTTGAGGACTTTCCTAGGGAGCAGTGCTGCCAAGAGAAGGACTGCCTGCTAAATTGTCCTTTTACAGAGGACCCTGAAGACTCTTCATTTTTGGTAATTTTATGATAGAACTGAAATAGGCAGTTTCAATACCCATGGAGCTTGCTCATCGACTTCCTTCATACCTCATGGCTGATATGGATGACACCCATGACTTGTCTCCTGAGATTGAGAGGGAACAGGCATATATTCAGACCTAAACAATTCCATGAATCTTTTCAGAGGAAAAGACTTTAGCTTTTAATTTGGATTTTTAGAACTGTTATAAATGCTTTTCATTCAGAGATCTTTTTTTAGATCAGGCTTTAATGACACGAATGAACTAATATTCTTATAAAAGTGTTGGCAAATGCTTGGTTCACCCAACACTGATTGATGAGGAAGCCCACAGAGCAATTTTTAACTAATGCCAGAAACATATTTTGTGGTAGATATAGGAATGCCATCCCAGTCTTCAGCCTTTTATTACTGACTCAAGAGGCCATCTTCTGCAAAGTCAGTGATTCATGCAGAGTGATTTGAAAGGAATGTGTTTGAATGAGCTTCCTGTGTATTTGTCACAGTTTATGACTTTTTAATAACAAATCATTATTACTGTGAATTTTTTAAGCCCAAAATCCCCCATAAATCTTTTCAAAATCATCTCTATTTATAATCTAGGGAGGAACCTGTTCAATGTTTTTGTTCATTCCACTGCTGTTGATTCATGGACTATTATTAGACAGGTTACAAAAAGTTAAGATGGTGTAGGAGAGAGGATTTTGTTCACAAACTGGTGTTTTTTGCCTTTTTTTTTCAATTGTAGCAGAGGGTCTGCTCAGTTTGGACTGTAGGCTTCACAACTGAGCAGAGAGACCTACTCTGAAGAGTGCAGACTTCCACCCAGGAGAACCAAAACTGGCATGCAGCAGATATTGCAGTGCTTTCACCTGTATACTCACTGCCAACAAGCCTGCACAACTGCACTCCATTTTTCCCTGTTGGCTGCATTTAGAAAGAGTCAGTTAAGATAGAAATAATGTGAAAATGTATGCAGATAAACACCTTAAAGTTTAGCAAGTAATTTTGAGCTCACAACATGTATTTGGACTTTTCTTGCCTGTAAAATTCCCAGAGAATTCATTTTCAATCTCAGTAATAGCATGAATATGTGAGGGTATATAGAAAGAAGGGATGAAGTGAGCTCTTATTTAACCTGTAAAAAAATATTAAAAAATAATTATGGTGTTTCCTTTAGTAATAGACTGTGGTTTCTATTCAGTGGGCACATTGGAGAATTTGGGCTGAAAGCTGTTTTTTTCTTAACTGTTTCAGTCTTTCCTATATGTGATCATCATGGATCCTGAACCTGTAAGATACTGATGAATCTGCAGGAGGCAAAGACATTTATCATCTCATAGAAAGTGCTCATTGTCTAGTAGCATGAGGCCACGATGTTTATACTGTCTTCTAAATTGGTGAAAGCATTAATTACACTGAATAATGGTAACCCTGGCAATCTTGGCAGACATCTGAAACCTTGGATAATTACAGCTTCTGCTAATAATAAACAAATTTTAATTCTATGAATTTGATTTTAGGCGAGAGAAATAATTTTTAGATAATCCAGTGCCTGAGAAATCAGGATGTGAAAAGCTAGAATTTTACCTGTATGGAATTGACTGATAGATGAGTAAAAGACTGTTTGTAACCACTTCTAATGAAATCATAATTTTTTCCTAACTCAGAGAAGATGGAAAGCATTGAAAAATCAGTGCAAAAACAAGCAGACTCACAAAACATACTTTAGCAACGGAACACAACATAATGGAAATGAAATTAAAAGAAAAAACCAGAATCAGTCTTGATGAAGACTGGAAAATCTACATGTCAGCAAAAATAAACTTGTTACTTAATAAGGTTAATAATAGATAAAGTCCCCTAAAGATAAATTGTTATCACATTTGACGACCATTTTATTAAAATGTTAATGGCCTCAGGCAAAAGCAAACTGTTCCCTTAATCTGCCAGAAGAACTGCTTTCTCAGGAATTATATACAGCAGAGAACTTGGGATCTGAGCTAACTCTAACAGGCATGTTTGAAAATTGGAGCATCCACAGCTTGTGAAATTGTGGCTAAAAGGGAATGGATCTCACATGTCTCAAAATGGCTGTGCTCCTTTCTGCCAAACACAACTTTTACTCGCATTTTCAAATGCAAAATCCATTGGATTCAACTGCTGCAGTCAAAACAACTGAGGTGCCAGTGATTGAAGGAGGATTTTTTTCTTTGCTTTCTTCCATACTAACTGTGCAAAAGGTGCAGCTTAATAAGTGCAATTGCTGTAATAGCAAACAGACAGAAAATATGTTTTCATCAGCACCTCTAAGCACGGCAAAACTGTGAAGCAGCCTGGCAAGTACGTGAAGCATTCAGTGAATTGTGATAGATTGCAGTATGGTTTGTCTGGGATGAGAATACCAACAAAAAATCATTCACAAGATTTGATGAAAACTCAGCCTGTACAGAGAGACTTCTTGCTACAAGCACAGTATCAGCTCACAACAAAACGGAGCCGATGAAATTGAGTTCACATCCTATCTTTCCTTCTGACATATGAAATGCATTTCCCTCAAAGCCCATGGACTTCCTTGGACATCTGAGCAACGAGAAAGAAAAGGTAAAGCAGAAAACGTCTGTGGTGCTGAATGCTGCATTTCTTTCCAGAGTATCCCAATGGCAAAAATACAAAGAAATTCATAAAAGCTACACTTGAAATACATAAAAGCTACACTATAAATACATGCATCACACCCAAATCTCCTCTGCCAAAGTTTGTGTGAAATAAAATGGAATGAGTAAGACTAAACCAAATTAGCACAGTCAAAGCTTTTTCCACCTTGGAGGAGGGAGGTATGTCCTGGTTCCAGTAGGGGAGAATCCAGGAATGAGACAGTCTGATATAGCTCCACCACTGAAGCTGGTATTTTTGTGTGTGCAGCAGACACTCAGACTCCAGAGTCTTTAGTTTTGGGGAAGAATATTACCAAACCTTATTTCCTTCTTCTCTCTTTTACCTGAGGTCCACGGCAATGATGGCTTAAGTTTTGCTGAAGATTTTTGGGGCTGAGGGCAAGTGTGCTGAGAACAGCCCTGTGCCCACAGCCAAGAGGGACCCTGGGATGATGAACAAAAGGCTTCACCCTGACCCAGACAGGAGGACGTGTGGGTGAAGTGTTTATACAAACTCTAGGTTCCCCAGCAAGATTAGATAAGAGGTTATACCCTCTTATTTTCAGGCTTTTAACCAATCTTCCTATGTATAACATCTATGCAGTTTTTAACATGGGTTCTCTGGTTCTACTCAGGGTTCAACTCTTTAAAGTGAAACTTTCTCCTGTGCCTTGCCTCTACAATACAAAAGGCAAGGGTTTCATGGATATGTATCTGATCATTGGTCTTTTGGAGAGGTGCTTATTGTGTTTTTTATGGAACTTTCTGCGCCAGTTGGATCAGTGTGAGTGCGCAGTTATTTTGGTGCAGACACAGAAGAAGGTTTCTAAGACAGTCTATTTTTTCTCTTTTTCACCTGTATGGACACAATTATTCTCCTTTAGTGCCTGTTTTCCAGGCCAGCTGTTAACTTTCCTTTAGAGAAACTGCAATATTCCTGGCCCAGTTTATTTAACTACCTTGCTACACCAGCAGTTCATTTAGTAATTTCCTTCCACAACAGACAGTGTACCTCAAAAATTAGGAGACGGTTGAGTATTAATCACTAATTATTCCCCCACATTCTTTCATTCAGCCTTGGTATAACACAAATGTGAGCAGCATTCTCACATATGAGATATAAAAATCACCACCTCATTAGTGTAGTTAAGAACCCAACAGGACAAAACAAGGTGGTTTGTGCAGGTATTTCTGCATAGTGAAATGAGCTGCAGAACACGTTTCCACCTCCAATGATGGCACTTAATGCACCTAAGGTTTGTGCTGTGCTTGGGAGAAATGAAGTTCAGGATACCTACCCACCCATGGACTAAGCTGCGTATGCTCAGCTGTGCCTGACTTGTCCATAATGCACCAAGGTTTTTGGTCTATGCTAAATCCCTGCTCATGCTCTCTGCCACCTGGAGATGCACTAGAGTCCATCTCAGAGCTTGAGAAAGCACCGAGCTTTTGCAACAGGCCCACTGTGTGCTGAGGTGATAGGGCAAACATCTGTGCATCTGCCTTCTTTCACTGCTGCTTACTTTGTTTTTTTCCCTCAGAGCACCCATGAATGCAGGTTGCCTGTTGAGCCATGAATGCCAGGCTGCCCTGTACATGGGAGGTCAGGGGACAGCAGGTGAGAGGTAGCATTGCCCTTGACAGAAACCATGTAAGCTGCCATTTTTTCAGACCCCTATAGGCATGGCATAGCAGTTTCTCTGAAGCAAGAACCAAAGGACATGACATCAAAGTAAGCAAACATTGCACAGATTTTAACAGATAACTCTCCATTTCTTGTGGGAGAAAAGTCTTTTATCACCTTTTCTTTCTTTTAACCTGATATGTAATGTTGCAATAAATTCAGATGTCGCACATCTTGGTGCTAAACAGACAAGAGGAAATAACTAAACTACTCTGTGATCTTATCAGACTGGAGCACTTCTGCATTGTAGTTTTGAGGAATACAGTGCAACAACACAGTCTCCATCCAGGCTGACACTTCTTTCTAGGCAGACAGAGCTGACACCACCCACATCAAATGCACACACTGAGTCCGTTTGCTTTTGCAAGAGTTGTAGTCGTTCAAAAGCAAAATCTACAAAGGGTGTGGGATGGCAGATGTCCGGGGGCCTCCCCAGCGACTCTGCACTGAGCTGATGCGTGTTGGGCTGGCGTGTCTGGGGAGCAGGGATGCAGTGAGGCAGGTGTGCTCTCCAGGCTGGAGCCAGCAGCCTCTAATGGCTGTCGCAGGGGCGGCAGAGAGCGCTGTCCATGCGGCAGGGCTGGCCTGCCAGCTCTCCCCGAGGATGACAGGCTCTTGCCTGGGAGTGCCAAGTGCGGGCTAATGCAGCCAGATCCCTCGCCCAGCTTGGGAAGAGCGTGGCACCCGCACAGCCACACAGCTGTCAGGCCAGGGCGCGCCCAAGCATGGCCAAATGAAGCCCCAGTGAGCGACCGGTCTGTGCCCGGCCCACGGTGTCCAGAAAGGCTTCGTGGTGGAAATTAGCAGCTTCCATTATAGCACTCTAACAGCTCCATGTAGACAAGCCCTCAGAAGCCACATTAACCCGAGTTTAGGCCATAAATTGAACTCTCTGGCAAAGGTACTCCCTAACTAAATGCAGAAAATCTCTGTGACGGGCAGTAACAGTGCGTATAAAATAAAATAACAGCAGGACTGGGGAATAGCAATGGCACATCTCTCCTTCCAAATTGAATTGTTCACTTCACTGTGAGAAGAAATAATTATCATGTTTATTGCGTTTGGCTCAATTAGGCTGGAATCTTAGGCCAGGAACCTTTCTTTCTACATTTCTGTAAAATGTTGTCCATGTATGGCTGTCAGCACTGATTTTACTGTCATGGAGGTACCACAGCTGTCTGCCTGAATTGGGACATGCAAACCTGAACTAATTCTCAAAGAGTCTATTTTTCTAGTTTTAATCAGCTAAAATTTCTAGCAAGCTTCCTGTATTATTTCTGTAGCATTTTGTTCTTGAGTGTGCTAGGGATGGAAGGATCGTTTGAAACTGTTTCCTTTTGAGTGTGGTGTACATTTAACTCATGGAACCAATTACAGCAGGCTGGATTCAGACCACATGCACTTAGAGGTTACAAAATGTGCACATCAAGTGACATATCTGTACAAGACTCACATAGGGCACAACAAGACCGGAGGAAAAGACAGTGGAGCTTTTGGTAGACTTCAGCACGATGAGCAGAAGATAAATCCCTGACATGGAGGGCACAGGCACAAACTTCATGCATGGCAGTGAGTCTTCTTGGGACTGTGCGCAGCAGCCTTTGCATGGTAGGGATGTATGCAAGAGCTGTACATTTAAACTCTGAAAGAGGGGCACTCTCAAAGACATCTGTCTCCAGTCTTCACTGGTAGAAAGCGGTCACTACTTGTGATCAGTAAGGGTAAGTCAAAGAGTCTAATCTACATTTCTAGAAACTGATTTATATCCACTTCCTTTGATTATATGCATTTCCCATTTCTATATGAAGAGACAGAGAAGCACAGAGACAGAAAAGCATAGAGTTTATACATGTGTTAACAATATGAGATGAAAAGTGAGGGACAACATGTATCTTTAGCAATAGAAAAAATCTGGTAAAAGGTGAACTACCTGAGTTAGGGATCAGCTCTTTAATAGAGAAGTGTGTCATGAGTAGATTAAGGATAAAATGGTAGGTGCTGCTTTTCAAAATTTTTATCAGGATGCTTGATGTCAGGAAACATTTCATATCTCATCAAGAACTGGACCAAAATCACAGCTGAAATGTATGTAGTACAGGTTTGGGAATGGAAAAACAGTCTAGAGAGAGATGGGTTTGTCTGACTATTGAATGCATAAAGGAAAGACACATAAATAAAAATTTGATATGCCACTCTGAGAAGTTGAGGTGAGCCAGAATGCATGAGAGAGGAAGGGCATACAAAGAAAATTGTTTCAAATTCATCAGAGCTATGGAATAAGATGACCAGGATGCCTGCTTGTTAGCTCAATTTGTCTTAGTGTCCAAATGGTTAGAAGGGAGATAAATGTAGCACAGGGAAGAACTGTATTGGAAAGAGAGTGTTTGGAGTTTCTTCACTTCATGCTAAAAACCACAAAATTCTTTACGATATCACAGCACATAGGTTTCAAGTCTAGTCTGAACCATACAGGAAAAGGCCAGTCTAGATGCAGTGCAGTGTGTACAGCACAGAGGATGAGTTCATGACATGCAGAGGCCAGTGTTTAAGCTCTTCCATCTGGCTGGTTTGTTTGAATAGCACCTTCAAGAAATTTAAAGTCTTGAATCTGCTGTAAGCAAAATAAACCAAACCAAACCAAACCAAAAAATCCTTACCAAATCCCACTTCCCCCTGCTGAAGCACTAATTTCAGTGGCCAAGCTCACTTTTGATGGCCCCAAGACCCAATGGTTTTCCCTGCATCGTAATGCAGGATTGCACATTGAGCACAACTCGAGGCACTCCTCATATTGTGAGAGTTGTATCTTCAAAGAAGGCCATGCTGCTGGTCTTTGTGCTGGTATGGAGGCATGGGCTAAGCAGGGTCTGACTGCCTCAAGAAGTGAGCAGAAGACTTTCCATGGCACTATTCTGTAGCACAGAGTTTGGTAAAGTTTTAGAGGCAGAGCAAATCCATGCTGTCCTCAGTGCCGGCATGTAGGGAGTTCTTGGCAGCTCAGATGGTGGGTCATAAATTCTCCTTCACTAGTTTGGGGGCTTGATTATTCTTTTGTGCTCTGCTGGAAACATTACTTATGAGAATTGGGGCATTTTAATTTGGCTGTGCTACCACTTTATTAATATTTGAACATCTCACTGTTTTCTGCCTTGGCACAATGGGATCCACAGACAGAGGCTAAAAGAGAAAATGCTCCCCTCCCTGGCATCAGATTCCTGCCCTTTTATTTTTAATTACTTTGAATTATTTCTGGAACTTTTTATACCATTCTGAGAATACAAATTAAGTTGTGACTATAAGAAAGAATACTGTGGAAAGCAGGCAAATGTGCTCATCCAGAGACTTCATCAAAAAAGCAAGGGACAGACACTTGCCAATCTACCCATTATATCCTGGCATAACAATGATCCATTAGCCTGAGCAAGGCCTATGTGAACTGTATGCACATTTGGCTTAACCCACTCAGTTTATTTAGCCTCTGGTGTGCTCTGGATTAAAGCAGGCAGTCATTAGAGAATAGTATTTCTTACACAAATGCTGTTTTCCATCATGTGAGAGAAGTGACAGACCTTTTCAAAAGCCTTTGGTATTTGAGGACAAATGCTTGCTTCTCATAAATGTTCATCTGAGACTCAATAGGATTTAACTGATAGTGTGTTTCTAAAGGCAGAAGTTGATCCTGAGTCTAAAAGAAGACCAGGATCATGGAAGATTGTGCACCTTTAGCTGGGATTTAGCCCTTGTCTCCAATGTGTTTCTCTTCCTCAGAAGCTTGCTATAAAAGGCTGAACCCAATAAGCTCAACTCCCTGACATTTCTGACCTTGAAACCCCAAAGTAAAACATGACTCATGCAGCAGGATAATTCTGTACTGTGGCTTTCCAGGAGGATTCAGTCAACAAGTCAGGATTTAGAAGGAAATTATGCTACAGAGTATTCAACAATTATCTGATTATCACATGGAGGGGGGACCTGATCCTTAGTAGCACTGTACCATTCTTACACCGATTGTATAAAGAACATTAAAATAGCAGTTTCAGGCCCATTTTAGTTCTCTTCAGTCATTCAGACTCCAGACCACTTTCTAGGAGAAAAGAGAACCTACTTCATGTGCCAGGGCAACCTAGCATTTATTTTCTTAAAATCACATTGGTGTATTTTTAGCAGATTCACTGGGAAAACTGTTACTCCTTACTATAAAGACATTTAAATACAACATGTATCTTTTGGTACACCCCCCCCCCCCCCACCCCCATGGCACAAACCCTGAATCTACA
>VWYI01005206.1:0-44235 GCA_013399455.1 Anthoscopus minutus
TTACACCTAATAATTATATATTTAAAATAGACACTAAATTTTCTTATAAAATGTTATATTACATAATTACCTTTATATTTCTATAATTGCACCTAATAATGATATATTTAAAATACACACTAAATTCTATTATTAAATTTGTTATATTATATAATTACCTTTATATTTCTATAATTACACCTAATAATGATATATTTAACATACACACTCTAAATTTTATTATTAAATTTGCTATATGACATCATTGCCGTTATATTTCTTTAATTACACCTAATAATTATATATTTAAAATACACACTCTAAATTTTATTATTAAATTTGCTATATGACATCATTGCCGTTATATTTCTTTAATTACACCTAATAATTATATATTTAAAATACACACTAAGTTTTCTTATAAAATTTGTTATATTACATAACTACCATTATATTTCTATGATTACAGCTAATAATTACATAATTAAAATGCACACTCTAAATTTTATTATTAAATTTGCTATATGACATCATTGCCGTTATATTTCTTTAATTACACCTAATAATTATATATTTAAAATGCACACTCTAAATTTTCTTATAAAATTTGTTATATTACATAACTACCATTATATTTCTATGATTACAGCTAATAATTACATAATTAAAATGCACACTCTAAATTTTATTATTAAATTTGCTATATGACATCATTGCCGTTATATTTCTTTAATTACACCTAATAATTATATATTTAAAATGCACACTCTAAATTTTCTTATAAAATTTGTTATATTACATAATTACCATTATATTTCTATAATTATACCTAGTAATTATATATTTAAAATACACAGCACAAACTGTATTGCAAAATTTGCTATATTACATAATTACCATTATACTTATATAATTATATAATAATTATATATTTAAAATACACACTATAAATTTTAATATAAAGTTTGTTTGTATTTTATAATTATGTAAAATAGTCACATATTTAAATTCTATTATTCGTATCAAATTATACAAATAAGGCCCCCATTAATACTCCATTTCATGTTATTTTAGGCAAAATCAGATTTATGGCCACAGCTCAGTCTCCCAGGTAGCCTTGAGTGCTCACAGAATTTGAAACCATTAAACACCACCAGTAAAAGCCAGGAACAGCTTCATGCACATCCAACATTCCATAAAACATAAAGGAACCCATAAAGTTTCATTCATTTGGTATCATTACCAGGTAATTATGTTTTATTCCATTTTGTACCCCAGAGTTCCCAACAGATTTGCTTTTCATGCCCTCTCCAGTGCAGCACCTTCGTTTCTTTGGTTCATTAGGCAAGTTTGATTTCATTCCTGAGATTTCCTTTGCTCCATCAGAGAAGCTTTGGAATCTTTCCCCACTACAGTCAAGTTTTTTTTGCAGTAAAACACAAATATATCTACAGTCATCTATTAAAGGCAGTAAAAATCATACTCAGGCTCATCCAAATGTTTCAGCAATGCCAGGGAAAAAAATTCCAGCTCCATTCGAATCCTGGCCAGGAGGGACCTGTAGCAAGAAGCTGGGAATTCAATCAAGGAAGTTCCATCCTTGGAACTGCAGGAGTTTTAAGGTCCCTTCCAACCCAAACCATTCTGGGATTCTCCAAGTTTTGCCAGGTTTGGGATTACTTAAACCCACAGTAACTCACTGAGCTGGTGTGAACTTCCTTTGCCAGTAAATTAAATTAAAAATATTCCCTTGCACTTGCTGAAATCATGATTTGAACCTGGAGCATATTCATTATTCTAAAAATACTCCCTGTATCAAACAAATCATTAATCAAGTGAGCTGAAAAATGTGCACTATCCTTAAAACATCCCATTTAGGTATTATAAAACAGCCTAAGATTGCACACAGAATGCACCTTCTAGTGAACTTAGAGCAGTTCCACCCAAGAGCTACAGAATTAACACATAGGTAATTAATAGTTAATAATTGTCTTTGCCATAGGTTTTGGGTTAGGAGCCATGGGCTGCAGGAAAATCCCATGGGTTATTTATACCTGAATGGACATTACAGGATAATTCAGGTCAAAGGGCTCTGGAGGGTGCAGAGTTCCTGAGAAGGGAATTAGGTTTCCATGTGATCACACTCCCTCATTTCTACCTGGGGATATCCCAAGATGAGATATTGCTGAAGTTGCCATTTTTTTGCTGCTCTTTCCAATCTTTCCTGCACAACAAACTCATCAGGAAGAGCAAATGGTTTGGGAATGCCACGCCCTGACAGGAAGAGCATCCATTACATTCTTTTGGAAAGGGTGCAATGTTGTTCTGCTCTTCCCAAGTATCAGCTTCAAATGATCTGGAGCTGATCTAGAGTGATAAAAACACCCCAAACCTGGTGGTCTTGGGATCCCTCACTCCAATCATCCAAATAATTTATCTCAGGAAAAACCACTAGGAAGTTTGGCCAATTACTAATAAATTTAAATGCAACAAAGACCCAAGAAGATCCTATGAAGGTCACTTAGGAAAAGCAGGAGGGAAAGTCAAAGTCACGCCCCACACAAACACACTGGAATAACTTGGAACTGCCAAGGAACTCTGTGGAATATCATGCAAACCAAATTGAATCATGCTAAAACCAGGGACTTTAAAGAGGACACAAGGTGAAACAATTTCCATAACATGTTACCCTAGAAAGAAGGAAAATCAGCACCCAAGAGACCGTATCAAATATTCAGGAGGGGGAAATATATAATAACCCTGGCTCAGAGAGTAAAATCCAAGATATTATCCAATATCAAGACTGAAACTAAACAGAGAGGGAAAACCCCAAAATACAGCGTTGATAAAAGCAGTATTTTCAAACAGACCCTACAAAAATATTGCATTTCTTTGCATGTATTTCTCAGGTAAACAGGACATAAAACCACAACCCAAAATCTCCTGGTTTTGCCTTACAGAGGCTTCAGGTCAGGTATGAAAATCCCAAGAGATAAAATTACCACCCAAAAGCTCCTGGTTTTGTTTTACAGAGGCTTCAGGCTGGATGTGGGAATCCCATGAGTTACAAGAGATAAAATTACCACCCAAAAGCTCCTGGTTCTGTTTTACAGAGGCTTCAGGCTGGATGTGGGAATCCCATGAGTTACAAGAGATAAAATTACCACCCAAAAGCTCCTGGTTCTGTTTTACAGAGGCTTCAGGCTGGATGTGGGAATCCCATAAATGACCAAAGCCAATTCCTCCCTCCTCTTGCCTCAAAGCCACTCCTCAGCTCAACCTGGCGATTCCAAGGACACCATAATGAGAATTCCCAAGGATTTCTCCTATTTGGAGCAGGGTTTGGTTGAGTTTTTCCCTTGGTTTTGGCTGGCTGGCTGGGATTTCTCCTCCTGTTCCCTTCCCAAGGAGTGAAACCTCCCTCGTCCCCGTCTGCATTCCCAGCAAACACCGGCAATTAAACATCAGGCTCCGGAATGTCACCGGCTCTGTTAACCAGCCTTAAATAAATTAGACAACTTTGGCCTGGTTTACCTTCCCTGTAATATTATTTAGTAGATATTCAATTAAAACACATCCTGTAGGTGAAAGTGTAGGAAAACATCTCCATAATGGACATCAGTGGCAGTCGGAAGTGCTGCTAATTAGCCTCAAAGTACAAAGCAGATTACAGAAGCAGCAGAAAGCCCAGCACTGTAAATGCCCACAACACTGGGCTGAATATTAAACAAAGCCCAGCAAGTTTTGTGCTGGGAAGCACAAGGATGGGAAAAACTCTCTGGACTGGTAGAGAGTGTTACAGGTTAATGAGGAACATAGAAGGAGAGCACAGTAATTATCATACCCAACACCTCCCCATCTGGGCAGGGATGGCTGCAGAATATCAACACTGAGGCTGCCACTAATTACACATGTGCTGCCATTAGCAGGAGCATTGCAAACCTGGGCTTCTCCCCTGCTCCTGGCACTGGGAGTATTGAATGCAAGTGTTAAGTCAGGGAGGAAATTTAAATGTTCTAAGCTCAAAACAATTTGAGTACAATCAATTTTCCATTTGCTGAAAGCTTCTAAATCCCCCTCATTCACCCAATTACTACTGTACTTAACCTAATGAAATTTTATTCTGCGGGAACAATACTATTCTTAAAACAAATTGTTGAAAAAAATATAAGATTAAAAACTTCGAGACAAAGAATAAACTCCTAGAGAAAAGATGCAAATAAAATTACTATCATAATCTTTTGTTTTTTATTTGCAAGTAGAAGAGTGAAGAGAAACAAAAGCACGGAACATAGCATCTGTCATATCAGAATATAAAAAGATGATCCTGGCACCAAATGAAAAAGCTTTAATTCATTTGCAAATCAAGCCTGCCAGTTCTATTTCAAGCTGGCGGTAACTGTCAAGAGTTAACAAGATAATCACTTTCAATCCTGCCTTCAATGGTACATTACACTGTTATTCCATTCAATAAGGCCCTTCTTTGGGGCACTGGATGAATGGTTTTCATTTCCAACTCGCACAAAAAGTTGCAGGAAAAAAAAAATCCATGGGGCTTAAGAAAGAAATCCCTTTATGGGCATTTATCTGCCGGCACTTGCTCTTAGGCAAAATGAGATATTTGGATACATTGGTGTCCATTGACTTCCTCTATTCCTTCAGGCTCTCAGTCTGGTGATAAAAAAAATCCCACAAGGAAACCTCAAGCCTGTTTAGTTTGGGGCTGGTTATTTTTTTTTTAAAGTATCTAGCACATTAAACAAGTTCTGCAATAATCTTGGGTAAATACTTCACACTGCACCGAAACTACATCGAGTTTGAATGGCTCCATCTTTGTCTAAATTCATTATAAACCACTCAAAAAATAGTAAATGCTCGTGAAAATTGTGTTTAGGGAAACATTTGCTCATTAAATATTCAATAAAAATAAAGTTACTGATTAAATGCGCTCTGCCTAGGAAAAAAGGCAACCTCTAATTTATCTGAACTAATTATTTGTAATTCTTTTCTAAGACTCAGTGCCATGAATTCTTGCCAAGAGGAGAAAATCTTGTAGAAGTTTATTAAGGATTTGAAACTTATTTGCTGGCACCCAACTTTCCACTAAGACTTGTGAATAAAACTCTTCATGCTTTTGCTCAGTGCTCAAAATTCACATTACCAGACACAGCCTTGTTTCCATTGCACAGCTCTCAGTTTATTACTGCATATTCATATTTAAAGGCTGGGATTGGTGATCTTGGAGATCTTTTCTAACCTCAAGGACTCTACAGTGGCAATTAAAAGCTTCTATATTGACTTTAGAAACAAATTACTTTTTTTTTCAATGTTTTCCTTCTTCCTTTAATCCCCACAGATCTCAGTTCTGAGAACAAAGCAAAATTTATATTAAATATCTGGACTGAGCTCAGCTTATCCAGCCTATAACCAATGCAGAGCTGTACATACTTGTTACTTAATTTATTAATCAGCAAAAATCCCTTTCCTCAAACCCAGGGACCCACCTCACCCTTATTCTGTTTATCACTTCTTACCCTGTTTGCAGAACTCAGGTTTTTGGTTGTTTTTCTAACCCATCACTAGAAGTCACACAACTTCTTCCCCACACTTCTCATGCAAATGCTCCTTTCTATTCAGGCTTTCTTTTATGGAAAATCTAAATATCACGAGTTACAGCTTTATTTTTGTTTTTTGCACCTCACAAGTTCTTCAAAGCTTCTAAACACAGAGATGTTCTTATAATTAAAGAAATACTTTAACAAACCCAAACCCTAAATGCCTCTCTCTGTGAAGTACCAGGATACAGCTGCTTTTGTTGCCCTACTGCCCCTCCTTCCCAGAAAGAATGAATCTAAAATAAAAATGAATTAAAAATTCACACAATTTTGAAGGACCTTGAAAGAGCAGGAGATGTTGCACTTAGAACAGAAATTAAGAGGAAGTGACAGAATTCAAACACCAGGTCAGAACTTTAAGGAAGATTAATAAAGTCCAAAAAAAAAAAAACCACCCCAGGATAAATTTGGAATGTGCTCCCTCTTCCTCTCTAGCCAGCAGCAGGATGACACCAACACTGCTGAAAAATAAACAACTGATTAAAAAATAACAATGAACCAAAACCAACTCCTGTTGCCAGCTCAGGAGAGGCACCAGGATCACCCAGCAATCCTTGGAGGCACAGATTTTAAGACAAGAGACTAAAAAAAAAGGTTTCCAATATCCCTGAAGAGGAATGCAGCCCTTTGGGAATCATGGTCAAGCCCAGCTGAGCCCCTCAAATCCCCCCTTTGCTGAAACTCCAGCACCTGGGACTGCACTTGATGCAATTTTAGCACTGAAACCTCGTGCTCTTGGAATGGGATATGTGACATGGAAGGGATTGGGAGGGATAAAAAGCTGCTTTGGAGATGTTGTTGCAGTGCTGCTCTGGGCTGAGCTGGTGACTTGGGTTTAATTCCTCTCCCTTCTTTCACCCAGCCTGGGCTGATCTCCCTGAGGGACCCAGGGGCACACCCAGAATATTCCCAGAATGTCTCACAGAACTCAGACAGGGCCAGGTGTTCATTCCCACACAAGATAAACATTTCCTTACTCCTGAGCAGAGCAAATCCACCTGAGCTGAGAATATTGCATCTCCTCAACCACCTCAGCTGTTTTGGTCAGAAGAGATTGGAGTTTCACACTTCCCTTCACAATTAAAGCGGGGTTTTTTGCATCTCAACTCGATGTAGCCCTAAGGAAAACCTTTGGAAGTCTCTTGGTTTCTCCAAGATGGTCATTCCAAGCAGCCCAGTCTAACTCCCAGCAGGAAGGAAGCTGTATCCTCTGACAGCTTCCATGCTGGGCTGTGTTGCAAGTCAAATTTATAAAATTTTAAAAGGGAGAGCTAAAGTTGTTCAAGCTTGAGGGGGAATACCTTGAGTTCCTTGGCCACAAACGAAGAGGAAGAAATAATATTTCATCAAAATTAAATTAAAACAGGAACTGGTTTCAAGTCTCAAACACATCTGACCAAACCTAAACCTAACAGGCAGCGATAAAAAAAACCTGGAAGTGCTTTTAATAAAAACATGAGAGGGAAAAAAAATCAAATCAAATCAAAGGCAGCTAATTGGAGCTCGTGAAGGAGAGGAGATGGACAGGGATCACTAAAGGGACAGCAGTTCCCAGCTTGGTTTTCAGAGCATTCAGCCCAAAACAAGGCTGGGCAGCTTTGGGACGTGGCTCTGCCAGGGCTGCACACAGGTACAGGCTAGAGCTGGATGTCCCACACAGCCTGGTGAGAGCAAGGAAAGATCTGCAGCTTCCTCTAAATCACAATTTGTATTTTTGGTAGAAAATTTGACAGCCTAAAAAAAAAACCCCAAAAGCACCAAGCAAAGTTGTCTGAGCTCTTTGTGCTGCTCGAGTTGCACCAGAAGCTCCTTCAGGCTTCACATTGCACTAATTATTAAATCTAAACTTCTGACCACACCACACTGGCCTCACTCATTTCACTCTCTTGCTTTCAATAATTTGCTTTTAACCTTTCACTGGTGTGACAAACAAACACCATCTGCTTGCTTTGGCATTCCTCATTGCCAGCACCTCCCAGAGAAAGTGTCCAGTGGAAACAGAGCAGGAATGGCTTTGCAGGATGGAACAGACTCCCAGGGAGCTGCCAGCCAATGTCAGGAATCCCAAATGGTTTGGGCTGGGAGGGACCTTAAAAACCATCCCATTCCAGCTGCCCCACCACAGCCAGGGACACCTTCCCCTAGAAGCTCCCAAAAGCATTTTGTGTTTTGGCATTTCTTCAATGAAATCAAAACAATTAGAGTTGTACATTTTTGACTTACCAAAAAAGACAGAATGGTAAGAAATGTCTCGTTCTACAGCCAAGATTTCCTTCAAAGGTTATTTTTTTAGTACAGAGTAAAGAGATTCCTGAAGGAATTGAGCAGCATAGACATGGCAGGCTCCAAGGAAACTTGGATCTTAAGGAATTTGGAGGTTGATGGTTAAAATCAGCACTTCCTGTTGTACCTGTAAATTCTGGAGGTGAAGTCAAATACTCTATTAAAAAAAAAAAAACAAAAAAACCAAACAAATAAGCGGCCAGATCCTTCCAGGGCAGCAATTCCCAGAGGTTTCCCAGCTCACACAAAAAATCCTGGGGATGTGGATGACCCAGCTGTAATTGGATAGTGGAAAATTTATACAGCAATTATGGTGAAAATCTAGGGGTGGAGGTTAGTGAATTTATTTTTTTTCCTTTGAAAAAAAGCACTTCTGGTGGGAAGAATTCCAAATGTGCAAAGAATATGCCACAAACTCCTCAAGTTACAAAGCCAGCCAGGAAATTGCAGCCAAACTGATGTGCCACGCGTGCCCTCCAGCACCTGCTGCTCATGGGGGACATCCTGGAACCACTGAGGTTGGAAAAGACCTGCAAGGCCATCAAGTCCAGCCTTTAACCACATCCCACAATTAAATCAGATCATGGAATGCAAGATCCAATTTTTTGGCCACTCCAGGGCTGGTGACTCCAGCCTGGGCAGCCCTGCCAGTATTTAAGCAATCCTTCAGGGAAGGAATTCCCCGTGTCCAGCCTGAACCTCCCCTGGCTTCCCACAGCCACTAAGGCTGGAAAAGATCTCCAAAAGTCACTGAGTCAAGCATTCCTGAACCACTGCAGACTGATGCTCTGCAACAAGCCCACAGTGGTGCTGGTTTCCATTTAAATGTTTATTTTTACCTCAAATTTCAAGGTGTGACCTCAGCCAGCCCAGAGTCAGCTGAGCTCGTGTGTGAATTGAGCTTCTGTGACTTGTGAAAGGAGGAGCAGCCAAAATCCCCTTTGTCAACTCAAAATTCTGCCTCTCCATGATGCTCCCAGGATTAAGGATTTTTTTTCCTATCTTCATATTTGTCTTATTTCCCTCTCTTTAAGAAATGCATCCAGACAGTCCCACTGATGTCAAGCAGAACAACCTGAATTTTTTGCTAAGTGCTGGTGGAAGAATGTGGCAGGGAACATTGGAACACTTGTGGCTGAAAGGGATCATGAGAAACGAAAAAAAAAAATTCATAAATAAATTCATCATTTAGAATGAATGTGCAAAATGAGGGATTGATCTCCACAAACAGCAGCTTGATATTGCTGGGGAAAAAAAGCCTCATATATCAGCTTTTCCCTTCATTTTCAGTTTGGGCTGGGAGTTGCAATTTCAATATACAAAATTATTGTCTTGCAAATAAGTGCCACAAAGGGGAGTCCCCAGAAAGTGGAACTGGAAGGGTTCCAAGCAATCAAACACATCCATGGGCTCAGCACAAAGCTCAGGACTCTCCACACAAAGGCAGGACAGGATAAGCCACTGCTTAACTTTCTGTCCAAGCAAGATATTGCAAAGTTACATCAACATTTTGTGATCATTTTCAGGCCTTTCAAAACAGGTCAGAATGTTCTAGAAATGCAAATAAATAAGATATTTAAAAGAAATATATATGTTTAAAAAAAATCCCCTTCCTCTGGTCATCACAGCTTCATTCAACCAGGTCAGCACTTGGATGAGTAACTTTTACACCAGTACCAAAAGCACAGAATGGAAGAAACTGGAAGAATCAACTGAAGAAATTCAAAAATAGAGTTGAAAACTTTGTACCTAAGCACAAGAGGACAAAATAGTTTAATTGTCTCTATATGTTGTTGTTGATTTTTTTTTTTGCCCAGCAGCAGAAATCCAGCACAGTCAACAGCTGGAGTGAACAGTGTTCAAACTGCAGGTAAAATGGGGGAAATTATTTCAGCTGTGGGGTAAAAACTGCAAACTCTGCTTCATATCTGGGATTCAAGGTGGGCTTTTCCTTGTAAATCTGTACTGACAGAACAGCAGTAGAATGTCTAGTCTGTACAAGCCACAAAGCCCAGCACGTGGCACTTGGTACTACAAAAGGGCCGAAAAACAGTTTTAAAAACCTCACAAGTTGCTCTTTTTAAACACTTTTCCCCATTCTACCTCTGGCAGTTATGGAGGTAACAAGGAAGACTGCAATCAGCACATCCAGAAGCATCTCCTGCACCTGCAGGATGTCACAGACCTGTTTGGGGAGTGACAAAAAGCCAAGTGCTGAGAAACACTGGAGAAGCTGCAATAGCCCAGCACCAGATAAAATATTTTTTAAAAAAATTAAAACGCAGCCCCCAAAGTCGGGGCCAGGGGAATTCACCAGCTCTTGGATGTGGAATTGATCTGACTGCAATTACTTTATTCTTTTCAGCTCTGCCTGACTTTGAACTAAACATCAATTAATGCACAAACAAGATCTGTTAACTCCAATACTGATTTTTCCATGAAAGACATGAAGCAAATTCATTGGCCCTCACCGAAGGGCTTCGAGCAATCGCAGCCATCACCCAGGCAAGCTCCACTCCATTTTCCAGTGGTCACTTAAACCCTTAATTCTCACGATAAAACTGCCTCAGCCTCAGTTTTAAACCCCTCAAATTAGCAAACAAGACATCACATAATGTATGCTCCAAAGCTGGGACCTTCCAGTGCTTCAGCTGCGACGCAGCCATTGAGCCATGGCCAATAGAAGCTCATTTGAATAATCAATATGACAACCTTATTTTTCTAATGCAAACAGGATTGCTACAGTAAGGTGTCTCACTGCCACATCACAGTCATGGCCTCTTTTAACCCCTAATTAGATTTAGGCGATTATCCCTGCTCTTCCTTACAAGTGTACAGCCCGGATAAGGGATGACAAAAGCTATCTGCCACTTCCTCAGCCTTTGCAGGCTGCAGGTTATGCAGGGAGATACAGGGGAAGATCAGCAAACAATTGTTATTCATATCATCTCCAGTTTGGAGATAGTCACAGTTTGCCATCCATGCTGAGGGAAAATAGCCCAGAGCATTAGGTAAATGCAAAACGCTTAAGAACATCGGGGTTACACAGATGGAAATTCAAGGTGATGTTGGGGAATTATGTTTAATTCAAATTGGTTATCACAAAGAAAACTATGGAGCCATGGTTTTGTGCCTCACACAGGAAACTCTACCTTTTCAAGAGATTTCTGTGCATTGTCTGGCGGCGTGTAACATTTTACATGGCTGTTTCTACCAAAATTCAACAGCAAGAACAAAAAAATAAATAAACCAAACTCAGAAACAGCAATCCCAAAAGAATTACATTGCTCAACAAAGTCCGAGCAGACAGAGAAGATCTATTACAGAAATGTAATCACATTTCATTTACAAGAACTCTTATCTCAAGCACTTAAACATAACATTTAAACAGTTTTCCATTTTATTGTGCTCAGTATTGGAGCTAATAAGATAGAAAAGTATAATCACGTTAGCAACATTTCTATTGCATTACATAAACACAGCACGAGATTAAAGGCAGAGCAGCCTGGAAAACTGAGCCCTGGATTTCTGCTGGCAGACAGGAACATCACTGGGATCATGTGTGAAAACTGCCACGCTGAAATTGGATCGTGGGGTCCCAAAATGGCCATTCCCAGACTGACTGAAGGAGGGATTTCACCACATCTTCTCCATATTGGAAAGTGTTCTGGAGCAGAAGTGAAGTACTGGCTCTTACTGGAAGGATCATTTACCCAAGACAAGTGAAATTTTCAGAATTGCCAAAAAAAACCCCCCATTTGGATAGAGTTTTGCAAAGCACTGAAGGGGAATAGATTGTAAAAATATTGCCTGAGTTGTGATGAACCCCCTTCTCAGCAATCCCAAAGCAGCTCCAAGGCAATCCCTGTTTCCCATGGAGGAATCACTGCAGCTCTTCCCAGATTCCTGCTCCATCCATGGCACAGGATGGGCCAGGCTGGGAAGAAGCCCAGGGCTCACCTGGTGCCACCTCCCTGCTCCAGCAGGGCCATCCCAGGCCATGGGGCTGGAACTTGCCCTGGGAGCCTCCACAGCCTCTCTGCTCCAGGGGGAATTTCCTGGGATCACACCCTGCCCGTTCCTCTGGTGCCACCACTGGGTCCCCAGGGCAGAGCCTGGCCCTGCTCCAAAATTTGCTCCAAAACTCGCGGTACGGAGAAGGAAGAGAAGCAACCGAGTATGGGGAGGAGAATGCTCCAGGGAGAGCTCAGTGCTCGTGCAAAACATCCCAAAATCTTCTGCTGCAGGGGAGAGCTCTGGGTGAAAATAACCCCAAATGGTGAGGCCATTGCTGGGAACATTCCCAGTGCTGACCTAAGGATTTGTGGGATAACTGGGGAAGAGAAGGCTCCAGGGAGAGCTCAGAGCCCCTTCCAGGGAGCTCCAGGAGAGCTGGAGAGGGGCTGGGAACAGGGGATGGAGGGACAGGACACAGGGAATGGCTTCACATGGACAGAGGGCAGGGATGGGTGGGACATTGGGCAGGAATTCCTGGCTGGGCTGGAATTCCGAGAGCAGCTGTGGCTGCCCCTGGATCCCTGGCAGTGCCCAAATCCAGGCTGGACATTGGGGCTTGGAGCAAATCAATTTTTCAGAAACTTGGAAAACTTTGTCAGAAGAAAATTCCTCTCCTGTAACAATGTGAGAAGCACAACCTAACAATGAGGCATTTCCATCAGTCAGAATGCACACAGTGAAGTGCATTATTTTCAAAACTTATATCTAAAACCTACAGCACATAAAATTTCAAGCCTGTACCATCAAGACCTCATTAGCTACCATCAATTTACTGAGTTATTGTAGCTTGAATGCTTAAAAAAAAGAAAAAAGTAGCAGAATTATTAAAATTACCTTTGAAGGTCATGGAACGAGTTTCCAAAAAGCTCTGGGGCCTAAAGCTTGTTTTGTTTTTTAAATAAACTAATTGATGGGCTTCAGTTTTTTGTCCTTCTCAATAAAAAATAGACTGTGACCCTTTAAATCAGATTTAGTGGCCCTCACTCCATATAAACCCCTTCCTTCCCTTCCATCTTCATGCTCCTGACTCACAGGGGACCTGTGCATTAACTCCCAGCAGGAACTCCCACTGCAACACTATCCAAAACTTCATCCAGGCTTTTTTAATGTGGTCAGGAAATAAAGGCAGAGCAAAGGAGGAAATAAAAAGGTAGAAGGGAGATGGCAGAGGCAGGCACATGAAGCCTTCTCACTCTTGCCCCTTCCTTTCCCATTCCTGTGCTGAACACTCTCCCAGAAATCCACTGTCTGTATTTCCCTGATATTTTTCAAAGCCAAGCAATGCCCACCTGACAAAAATCAATGGAAAACCCTCTTTTCCCTCTTGGACACAGCATGATCCCATTAAGCAGCCTCAAAAGATTCTGATCTGAGCAGCCAAGGCAGACCTTCCTGATCAATTCCTTAATCCATTTGGAGAGAATGAACTGATCCTGCTGCTTCCATTTCAGTCCAGGAAAAATCATTCCCGACATAATTCACCATTAAATGGGCCTTGTATTACAAGAACTTCAGCTGCTGGGAGCAGGCAGGATCCAGGAGAACCCAAATGTTCCCTCTGGGTCTCCTCATTCCTACCCTAGAAGCCACCCAAAGCATTTCCCAGCCTCATCTTGCATGGATATTTAAAGATGTTGGTTTTTACACTGCAAATAATGTAAGAATCGATGGCTGGAGTGGGAGGCATTCCCAGAACCTTCCCCCAGAGAAGGTGCAATGCACTGGGTTGCCCTAATCTCTGGGAAAAAGGGAATAAACCCAACACAAAGCTGAACTATTGTCACAAGGACCACTCTGCTCCAAGGGCTGATGGGCTCTGCTGGGGAACTGAAGGAGTTTCACTCCAAGAAGGGATCAGGGGATTCTCAATGAGCAGAGAAGGACATGAAGGACAAGAGCAACCTCTGCATCTGGAAATCTCTTATGGGAACCAGACTCAGAAGTTCTCAGAATGGAAAATTTGGGTTGCACAGTCTCCATGGGAAGATCCAAGAACTTTCCCTTCCCTCTTCAATGGAAAACTCCTGCAAGGAAAGGGTGTGGAAGCAGAACAATGGGAGCACAGCTTTTCTGTAGGGTTTTACTCCCACTGAGTAGGAACCTCCTGCCCTGCACAGAACCAGGAGGTGCCAAGGATGAAACCAGAGCCTGGAAGTAAATCATGGAGTCACAGAGAGATTTGGGCTGGAAGGGACCCTAAAGCCCACCCAGAGCCACCCCAGCCATGGCAGGGACACCTCCCACTGTCCCAGGCTGCTCCAGCCCCAGTGTCCAGCCCTGGGCACCTGTGCCAGGGCCTGCCCACCCTCCCAGCCAGGAATTCCTTCCCAATATCCTATTTACATCCCTCTTCTCTTAATTTAAAACTATTCCCTCGTGTCCTATCACTGATCAACAATTTAGATTATTTCATTTAAGTTTGTCACGTTACTTTAGATTTCCAAACAACACAAAGGTCCAAAATTAGACCAGGATTAGAAATGCTTCCTCCAAAGAAAGATGCTCCTTTCCCTTGCTAATCAAAGCCATGTGTGCTTTATAATCCCCACAGCAGGTAAACTCATCCCAGAAAAAGCATTCCCAATCCAAAATATGGGCTGCAACAGCGAGTTCAATATTTTAACGTGAATTCCAATTCCACTTTACCACAGCATTATCTTTTCAATGGGCTGTTTGTGGCCTGCCCCTCCTTTGCCTGCTCTGAGGAGCAGTTTGCTGGTTTGGGGCTGGGTTTTCCCTAAATCCTTGCTGGGGACTGATGGTTTTAGTTGCAGGATGCAGGAGCAGGGTGCAGGGTGAGGTGATTACTGTATCTCTGCTGTTCAGTATCTGCAGGGTGTCTCAGTGCCACTCCAACTCCTTAAACCCAGTAAAGAGATTACAGCTCACACTAACTGGATTTGCACAGCTCCGGATCATTCAGTTTGGATTCCTCCTGCCCAGATTAAGGGAGGCCATTAAAACAATAGTCAGCTGCTCTCCCAGCACAAGGTGTCCCAGGGAAAAAAAAAAGCAATAACCAACCCAAAACTCCATGTTTACATTCAGAAGGTGTGAGTGTTTGGACATGTGGGCAAGCAAAACCCTCTTTCAGCAGGAATGCTCCTTGTTCAAGCAGTGATTCCACTAAAAACCCAGGATAATGCAAATTATATAGTTATAAAAGGACAATCATGGTGGCTGGCAGTTTTAAGGAGCGGAGAGTTTGGAAAATTTTAAACAGCTTAAAAGAATGTGTGTCTTTGAAGATACTGCCTTCAAATGCATTCCAAAACCTATTTCTGGAAATAGGGAGAAATATAATTCCCTCAACATAGTCCATGAATTTAGCAGGGAAGCTCCTTTGACAGCCATCACTAACTGACAGTCTGAACTACAGAATTTGCACACCAAACTTAAGAATTTTGTACTTAGCACAAAAAGTACTTAATGAATGAAAAATTAAATGGTTGCTCTGAACTAAAATCTATTTCTTTTCCAGAGCCAGTGGTTCCCCAGCACCTCCTGCACAGTTTTGCACCACAGCTTACACACGTGTGTCCCATCCACACTGGCTTTTCCAGCTGTCTGAGAGTGAAAGGAAAAGAAATCATCCCATATGCTGCTGCCTATTAAATAAATGGCCAGTCTTTTGAGTCCTAAAAGGGGATTTTTAGCAAACAAAAAGAAAAACAAGGCCAACACAGCTTAGACAACAATAGCAACAAATCTCGGTCAAAGGCAAGTGACCCTCGAGCTGCTCTGGGCATATGGAGGTCTCAGTCCTTTTCAGGGAAAACCCTTCCTCTGCTTCCCATTAGCCTTTGGCTGACTTACTGGGAGGAAACTGTCCTCATTTGGCCTCTCAGCTGCTCCCCTCTGCTCCTTCCTCCTGCCTGGCAGCACCACCAGCAGAGCTCTGAGACTCCTGGTCCATTGCCCCACGCGCTCCCGGGGCACTGCAGGTGCTGGATGCTCTCAGGATGCTCCCCCTGGGCACTGCATGGAACCCATCCAATCTGCTCAGCTCCCTTCCCATCAGGAAACATGGATCCTGCCAGGCCAGGGATTAAATCTCTCTCTGCACTGAGGTCACCCAGACTCCTCCATCACCTGCTGCACTCACCTCGTGTTTGGATTCTGCCTGCGGGCTGGAGGTGGAAAGGAAGGCAAAAGGAGTAAGAATAAATAAATTGATTAATCAACAGAAGAGGCATTTTGGGTTTATTGTGGATAAGTGAGTCCCTTGCCATCCTAAAGATCCTGGAAAATCTACTTGGAGCCCAAGCAAACGCTTGGCAGTCATTGGAGTATCCCAGGTTGGACAAAGGGGCTCAACTTGTCATTAAATTTTAGAAGCTGTTCTTCAAGAAGCTGCCAAAATAAATCACTGGAACCAAGAAGTCCTACCAAGCATCTTAAAACTTTACTACAAAGTACATTTCTCAACAGCATGACTGGAGCCCTTGTAAAGTCCTTGTAATTTAGCCCAGACACCAAAAATAAACCTGCTTGGATTAAGGAAAGGGCTTTCCCCTCTGACAAAAGATATTTCTTCTATAAGCATTCACCACAGGATGGAATAGTTTGGTTTCAGCATCCAAAATCCAGTTGCTAATTTTAAACAGATTTTAAAGAAGTTCTCCAGTTCTTCTAGGAATGTCCATGTTTAAGAGGGATTTTTGGCCACACACTCTACAATTCCCAGCAGCCCATTCCTACTGCAGGAGAAACTCTGCCTGGAAGCACCTCCTCTAGGATGCCTGTAACTCAACAACAACAATATGATCAAGGCTGAACCATGGCATGCAACTTTCCAGCCCAGTAGCAATCCTTATTTATTGTATTTGGGATCAAAACTTCCAAAATGAATATATTTTCCTTTTGGATTCCTGAGCTACAAACTAAACACAGTGTACTTTCTATTTTCCTCATAAGATAAACTCCAAAGAGGATTCAAACTACCAAAAAACTCCTGGATTTGAGACCTGAGCAGTGCAAATTAAACAGATGTTGTGGCACCCTGAACATCAACTTGTATTTGCACGTTTCTGCTCCTTACGAAATGGATTTTGTCAGGTAAGATTTTGAGGAAAAGGTCCTAAGAGAGACAAAAATCAGCCTTCCCAACCCCTCAGCTCCTGGTGTAACACAAGCCCCAAACGTGCCAGAGGAATCTTCCCTCCCAGTCAATCATTCCCCCTCCACTACTGCTGAAAGGCAAGGAGATCTCTCTTTACAGCCCTCATCTTCCCCAATGAATTTTGCATGAAAACATGTCAGCCCAGCCCAGAGTTTCCTGCTGGCAGGGTGATAAATGTTTAATGCAAACAACACACCCAGCTCGGTGTCAGACAACAGCTCCCACACGGCCCCCTTTGATCCCAACACAGCTTCCCAGGAGTGCTGGGGGTGCTCTGCACCACACAACTCCATCACCTATATGCAAATCAGGGCCAATTACCATCAGTGACTTCCCACTGCACCGAGGGGGAAGAAGGAAGGGGGGAATAATGGTGTGCTGTGCTCTGGGAGAGTCTGACACGGACAAGTGCCATATTCCCGCTTCGCTCCGGATGTTTTCTGCAAACAGCAAAAATCCCATCCACAGCCATCAATCACCCATGTCCCATCCATGGGGCACTGGGCATGGCTCCAGCTCCAAGGGATTTGGGGAAATACCACTGGAAAAAAGGCCCCTAGACAGGGGGATCTCAGTGAAAACTTCACAAGACCTGAAAATGTGGAATTGAAAGGAAAAATGGAGATTTTGTGTTTGAACAACTCCTCAGCTCTGTAATAGTGACAGGACACGGGGAATGGCTCCCCACTGCCAGAGGGATGGGATTTTGGGCAGGAATTGTTCCCTGGGAGGGTGGGAAGTCCTGGCACAGGTGCCCAGAGCAGCGGGGGCTGCCCCTGCACCCCTGGCAGTGCCCGAGGCCACCTGGAGCCATCTGGTCTATGGGAGATGTCCCTGCCCAGGGCAGGAGTTGGAATTTAAGAGATTGGAGATGGGATTTAAGGTCTGTCCAACCCAAACCATTCCAGGACTCTGGGATCTGTCAAAGTATTTAAGCAGCTGTGAAACCATTAATGCCCAAATGTATCAATAACCTTATTAAGGACCAGCAATTAAACCAGTGGTCAGGTTTGAGTAATGGCTCACCACTTCTTTTCTCTTAACAACTGAGGAGCTGCTCTTAATTTATTCCATTAAAAATTGTCAGAATCACTTGGAGGAGCAATCTGAAATTCCACTAGTACACAAGCAACGATGAGACCCATAAATCTAGGAAAAGTTATTTAAAACTAACAAGCTTTTAGTAGCTTTTCCTCCCCAGTTTAACAATGAACAAGGAGCCTTATGAAGAACACGTCTCAGAACAACAGAATTTGCATGTTTTGAGGCTGATCAAGACTTGAAACATCAAAATTCAGCAGCACACCCAACCAGGTCAATGTAGACACGAACACAGGTTGTTTTAAAACAAGCAAATTTCAAAAAGCATAAATAAAAGATGAATCTAATGCTTTGATTAAAGAAAAAAAATAGTGGAAAAACACTGTAGTACTGTAAAACCTCTCACTTTTGCAGGCTTGGACAGCTGAGGGCTTCCTGCATGTAGATGTTGCTGGTCTAAATGTGGGATTTGGGAGTGGAGGGAACTCCCTGGAGCTGCCTTGAGCTCCCAGCCCACATCCCAAGCAGCTGCTGCCACGATTTCCCTCCATAATGGCTGGACACATGGAACATCCCCTAAAACATTTCAGGACATAAGAGGAGAAGAGTTGGGCTGTGAAACAGCTCATCTCATGAACAGCTGGTTTTTCTACAACAGTCCAGAAATTCAGTGCCCAATGTTAGAGCATCATCACTGAAACGGGGAATGCCAAAGGACAATGCCCAGAATACTATTTTTTAAAAATAATTTTAGATTTTTCTCTTGAAATTTCTCTTGAGATGTTTACTGTGACAAGATCTCCCTTGAAAGAATCTAAAGCTGCCCCCAAAAAACCCCAAGCACAGACCTTTTCCCCTCCCACCTACAAACACACCTAAGCCAAGGACAGAAAATCATCATTAGGGTTTACAGGAGCCACAAACAAATTTGCTGCTTAATTAGTGAAAAAAATGCATTTTGATTCTGTGCTTTGGAGAAGCAGTAAAGCCCCAGATATACAACATCTCTCAGACAAGCTGCAGTGCTGCCAAGCTGAAATACCTCCTTTTATGCAAAGTTAAACTATAAAGTCAAGCAGCACCTGAGAATTTATGTTCCAGCTTCCCACAATCTGGCTTCAGGCTGATCTTCATTACAGCTCCAAAGCAGCTATTTTGAATAAATACATTCCAAACAGCCATGAATTTAAACTGGGAACCAGACCTGGTCCTTGAGGTGCCTTTGAGGAAGGATCTACTCCAAATACTGAGGTCATAGGATTGTTTTCTCTACGGATTCCCTGATGCTGGAGGTTCTGGAAGGGCTCTATAGAATAATGAGACTTTCAGTGCTGATCTAGATTCTGAGTCTAGAAATTAATCTGTTTGGAGAGTCCAAACTGGATCCAACTTAACCAGAAATTTTCCTGCTGCCGCAGGGAATAAAGGGAAAATTCCAGAAGCCAACAGAAGCCCACATTTGGGTGGACTGGACTGCTCTAGAAATTCCCCAGGAGTCTTTTCCAGTGGGAATCCACCCAAGGGAAGGTCATGGAATGACACCTCAGTGTTTTCTTGTTTGGAAGGGTTCAGAACAAGGAAAAGACAAACAGCCCAGGAAAGGCTGCACAGGAGCCTGATGTATAAAGCAAAGGGAATTACATAAATTATATAAAATGTAAAAAATTACATTGCCTTTCCTTAAATCTGTAATCAATGCTCCAAGTTATTCCAAGCAGAAACAGGACTGCAGAAGGTTCTTAAAGGTTCCCAGCGTTCACAAGAACAAGGCTTGTGCCAAAACTGCATTTTTGAGCCTCAACCAAAGCCCAGGTGAAACTCGAGGAGGTGTAGGTGTGTGAACAGTGAAATCCATCTTCTCCTAGGAAGAAGCCCTCATACTTCCCAGTATTCCTCATTTTCCCCCTACATTATGGGAAAGACTGTTTAGATCAACAAATTGCAGAAAGCTCCTTCACCCACCTGAAACCAAGCAGAGAGAAAGGCTGGAAAATTAAACCATCACTTAGTGTGCAATGCTGCCACACTGTAAAACCCTACAAATCCCACCCCAACGATTCTGAGCAACTCCCGCTTAATTTATACAAAACACAGGAAAATTAAGGAACAAAACAAAGGAAAATTATTACAAAAGCAAAAAGACACCGAGCCGTGGCCCAGTTTTGTTCCAGCTCCATCCTTTGCTGTTTCACTTACCCCACCTTGGTGCTGTGAATCTCCTTCTCCTTCCCTTTGCCCTTGGGCCTGTCCTTGTCGCGGCCCTTGCGGCGCTCCCGGGAGGCGCTGGGGGTTCTCCTGTGGCCGGACCTCTCGCTGCTGCGGCTGTAGGAGCGCTGCCGTGCCCGGGAGCGGGACCTGCACACAGACCACAATCACCTGCTTGCAAGAGATCTTCGAGGTCATCGAGTCCAAGCCGTGCCCTAACGCCTCATCTAAAGCCCGCACTGAGGGCCACACCCAGTCTTGTTTTGAACACATCCAGGGATGGCGACTCTGAGGCCTTGGGAGGCCGCCTGGAACAGAGCTGGACAGTGCTAAAGGAAAAAAGTAGGGATTTATTAAAAGGCCTCCAAAGGATGCACCTTGGGCAGCACCAGAGCCTGGCTGGGGCTGAAGCCAAGATGGCGCCGCCCAAGATGGCGCCGCCCAAGATGGCGCCGCCCAAGATGGCGCCGCCCAAGATGGCGCCGCCCAAGATGGCGCCGCCCAAGATGGCGCCGCCCAAGATGGCGCCGCCCAAGATGGCGCCGCCCAAGATGGCGCCGCCCAAGATGGCGCCGCCCAAGATGGCGCCGCCCAAGATGGCGCCGCCCAAGATGGCGCCGCCCAAGATGGCGCCGCCCAAGATGGCGCCGCCCAAGATGGCGCCGCCCAAGATGGCGCCGCCCAAGATGGCGCCGCCCAAGATGGCGCCGCCCAAGATGGCGCCGCCCAAGATGGCGCCGCCCAAGATGGCGCCGCCCAAGATGGCGCCGCCCAAGATGGCGCCGCCCAAGATGGCGCCGCCCAAGATGGCGCCGCCCAAGATGGCGCCGCCCAAGATGGCGCCGCCCAAGATGGCGCCGCCCAAGATGGCGCCGCCCAAGATGGCGCCGCCCAAGATGGCGCCGCCCAAGATGGCGCCGCCCAAGATGGCGCCGCCCAAGATGGCGCCGCCCAAGATGGCGCCGCCCAAGATGGCGCCGCCCAAGATGGCGCCGCCCAAGATGGCGCCGCCCAAGATGGCGCCGCCCAAGATGGCGCCGCCCAAGATGGCGCCGCCCACAAGAGGAGTTTTCACACTTTGATCAAAGTTTTGGTCCATTTCCATATTGGGGTTAATTGTGCAATTACAGCTTCAGGTTATGCAGTCCCATCCTCCCTTGCTGCTCTCCTCAGTTTGCTGCTGGTTACACTCCAGGGCCTTTGGAATGTGTCCCTTCCCAGGGCAGAGGATGGAATGAGATGGGATTTAAGGTCACTCCCAACCCATCCCATGATTCTACAATTCCATGATTCCCACAGAAGTTCTGATGGCACCTCACGGAAAAGTTTCATTAAGTACTGAGGGAAATGGGGAAATTTTTAAAACAGTATAAAAAGTTTCTTCAGCACCTCTTGGAGTGTGAAACTCCCAAGGCCTTTAAAAGCCAAACCACACAGAAAAAAAATCTCTCCTTTTATGAAACAACAACTGTTTCATAAAACTCAACAATAGACTAAGCACAAGAAAAATCCTCCATCCAGATGAGGCTGTAAATTACAGTTCTGGAATTTGTCCAGCACATGGGAGTTCAGGTCCCTATTCCTGCCAGGAGCAGCTCCAGAGGTCAGGGCTGGGTTCCTGTTTCAGCAGCTGGTACCTTCCAACAGCAGCTCTCCCATCCTGCTCACTCTATTAACACTAATAAATAGATCAAATTACCACTGCAGTGCTGGATTATTAACTGGAGAACATTTGCTGCCTCAAAATGGATTTTTAGTGTGTCATCACAAATGCAAAAGTGTCCACCCATCCATCCTTACTCCTCAGGCAGAGGAAGTTTTGACTTGAAAGAGCATTCTGGATATGAAATCTAATTTTTGGTTGGCACAGAGACACTGTTCTGACAAACATCATGATGAGGCACCACAGATTTACAGAGCACTGCCCTAAACCCACAATTCCCAGGTAACCCTGGTTTCTCAGAACTCTGCAGGTAAATCCAAAACAGGGGAAAAAAACCCCAAACAAGAAAACAAACAAACAAACAAAGCCCTGTAGCAACATAATTCACCTGTAATTGATGCAGGGCCTCTCCTCACTTCAGGGCACAGTCCTCCCACCAGGAATAACTGAGGAACCTAAAATATCCATGACTAAAGAACCTCAAACTGGAGTTCACTTCTACCTTTTGCAGGGGCAAATAACAAATTCAGCTCAGGTGGGCTGGATGCTCAGCCCCTGGATTTCTGCTCACTCCCATGTCTATGCAGAAGCGGTGGCAGGTGACATTTACACACAGGAAATAGCTTTTAACAATTAGCAGAGATTTTCCATCAGAATTCCCCATCCCTGGCAATGTCCAAGGCCAGGCTGGACTAGGATTCCCCTCCCTGGGGCAGGGGAAGGTGTCCCTGCCTAGCACAGCTTCCCTGGGCACCCTGTGCCAGCATCCCACCACCCCCACAGGGATGAATTTCTTCCCAACATCCCATCTAAACCTCCCCCCATCAGCTTTAGGCCATTCCCACTTGTCCATCACTCCACAGCCTTGGGAAGAGTCTCTCTCAACTGTTCCTTAATTCCTATTAAAGTGTCTTGCAGGAGCTACAGGACAGGAAATCAAGATAGATTACATTTGGGAGCTCCATTGCAGGAAGTTTTGTGTCCCCAACTCATCACCAAACCACAACAAAAGTCCACAGATGTGGCAGAGAAGACAGATTTTCTTTTTTATCTGCTGTTGAAAAATAACAAGAATCACAATTAGTCATATTAAAGCAAGACCCCAAATGTCCAAATTATGGAACTACCGGGGGGGGGGAAATGAAGCTGGAGAGATTTCCAGCATGGATCCCCTTCCCCCCAAACAACACCCAAAACACCCACCCACCATGCCAAAGGTTAAGTCATTTAGTCAAGTTCAAAGATCTTCAAAGAGTTCTTAGATCCAGATAAGCCCATATGTTCCCAAAATTCTGTGAAAAGCCATTACTTTCCAATCTGCTTTTCATGTCTAAGTTGCAGAACACACAGATGCTTGGCATCACTCAGGATCCCTAAATTCTCACACCAGATAATCAAGGCTCACCAATAACTTCCCTATCTCAAACCCTAAGAAATGGCTTTATTCCATCAACACTCGGGCCGCTTGTAAAAATTGAAAGTCTCCATAAAAGCCCATTCAGTTACTGCACAATAAGTGTTAATTTGCTAATTTCTTCACAGGTAATCAATTAAAATGTAAAATATTGGATAAAATTAGTTGCACTAAATTTAACAGCTGCTCCATAAGCATAATTAGTTTCACAAGGGCCATATGTATTCTGAGCAGAGACTGAGTTGAAACAAATAAGCGGATTTTAAAACAAGTTTGAGGAAATCTGCATTTAATTAGCAGGTGGGCACTACAACTGCATAATGTTTTTATACATTTATATTTATGAAGTGACAGAAGATCTAAAGGCTTTTTAAAATGGCGTTTATTGTTTGAATGGGAACTGTTTTGCTGCATGCTAAAGTGATTTAAATCCTTATAGCCCTGCTTTGAAAAAATCATAAATGGTGAAAGAAAACATGTGGAAAACTGTAAAACTAGAAAGAATTTGCGACAAAAAGCAGAGCCACATACCATAACCAAAAGGAAACTACACTTAATTAAATGTACACTACATCTGGAATATCAGCCTAATAAAACGTGCAACTATTAATTCTCATTGTTCTAAAGGAAATGAGGTCAGTGGCGTTTAGTATTTCCCCAATTATATTGCACTAAAGCACTGAACTCTATCTTAGAGGTCCAATCTAATCTCTTCAAAAGGTTACAACTGCAAAAGAGAGACTTTCTTAAATGGAAAGAGGAATTAGAGCCCAAACCCAAAACAGGGTTTGTTTTCTTCTCTTTGAGCCCTTCCAGGGAAGGGCAGTTTTTACAAAAATAATCTGTTTTTCTGGGCAAACTGCAACCCCTGCTCCCAAGGACGGTGCTGAGATGTCAACTTCTCCCCTGGAATTCTTCTTAGCATCTCTCACCTGACACAAGCCTTATTAGATTATTTTTAGCTCAATGGCCACAAACAAAAGCCAACAAATTCAGGGCTCTTTAATACCCAAGCCATAAATCCAAGGGCTGGGCCAGAACAATGGAACAACTGGGCTGCATCAAGCCTGGACGCTCAGATTGGTAATAAAGGCAGAGTGCAAACACACAAGTAATTGCAGCAAAATGCCATGTTCTCTTTCAAAGCACATTAGGAGAAAGTTCCTTGTTTCACTCAACTTCACCACCAGGAAAAAAAATCATGGTACGAGTTATTGGAAAGGTAAAAGAATATTCAGGTATCAATTGCAGTCATTCAGACTGCAGAAATTATTAAATATGTATATATAGTGGAAATTTAGCTGCCTCTGTAAAACATTTCAGGTCATTATTAGTTTGCAATTTTAAAATGTATGTCTTTGAGAAAGTTAAATTTAGGTAATATGCACAATGCTACTTTTTTTTAATTTACTGCTCAATATAGGGTGAACAATAACAGAACTAGGCAGCTGCAGAAGCAGAGTTTAAACCTGAAATGAGACTGATGCTAAGAGGAAAAAGTTGTTTCAAACCAGAAGCTTGGACAGTTGGTAAGTGACAAAACATATTTCAGACCAAGAGAATATTTAAGATTTAAAAAATTATCACCCAGAGTGACAGAGCAAAGCAGGATGAAATAAAACTGGGACAACCATGAACTTTTTTGTAGATGATGTAAACTGTCTTTCCTCCAGGACTGCAGCATCTAAATTTCCACTCAGCCCATTTTTCCTGGTTGCTTCCTCCTCAGCCTAAGCAGTGACAATTCTGGGATTAGGCTGGGAGAGGAAGGAATTCGTCTGCCAGAATCTTTGTGTGGCAAATTATTCCAAATGCAGAGCTGAGAAAATGGATTTGCCAACTCAGCCCAGCAATTCTCCCCTTTTCAGTTATGGTAATTCCATAATCAAACATTTGGGGAGGTAAAATTGCCATAAGTGTCATTTTGAAAAGCTGCCCTTGCTGGGAAGGCAGCACGGAGAGCACGGGAGCACAGCTGCAGAGAAGAACCCAGGGATGAGACATTCCTGGAATCCTAAAGGAGCTGGTTTGCCACAGCTCGAGCTCTCCTGGAGAACCTCCTGCTCCGGGCTCTGAGGGATGAAGAAGGTGCCTCCTCTGCCACAAAGCCCTGATTATCCCACAAGGAGTCCTGGGGAAGCTGCAGGCAGCGTGGCTCCGGCTCAGCGCGCCCCAGGCTGGAAAACCCCGGGGGGGTCGGCAGCTGGGAGGGGAAGAACTGACCCCAAACATGTGGAGTTCCTCAAAGCCAGCCTTGGAGCCCTGTGCTGTGCCCAGAACCTGCTCCCACTGAATCCAGCACTGCTCCTTGCCCGAGGAATGGCGATGGCAGAGAAGCCAAGCGGGCCCTGGCAGCTGCAGGAGCACCTCAGTGAGCACCTCACACCAAACTCAAACCAAAACCAGATTTTACTGGCTGTTACCTGAGAGATAAATCGTGGATTAAACTGCTGCCAGCCAAGCAGGCAGATAAACCATTTATTTACTTTGGCAATCTGTGTACAGACTCCTTCCTAAAATTCAACCTCAAATTAAGATCATCAGGTAAGAACCCATCTGGGGTTTTACCTGGCATGAATTTCCCTCACGTCTGCCCAGAGTACACCCCAAAGCAGGACTTCTTCCTAACCCTGTATTCCTGTAGCCATGTCATCACTGAGCACAAAAATCTGGAATTTAATTCTAATATTCTTTAGGGAATAATAAAGAAAAAGAAGTTGATACAGAAATTGGTACACTGTCCTATTAAATAAACAGCCAAAAGTCTCTCCCATTCCTCATCCTTTCTCATTCAAAGCAGTCTTGGAGCTGAAGAGCAAAAACCCCACATACACCTAAAAAAGTGTGAGCAATACCCAGCTGCAGGGATGTTTCAGATAGAAACTTCCATATAAAACCAAAGGTTGATAAGGGAAGTAAATATTACTCCAATAATCTGAAAAACCCCAAAAAAGGCTCAACTGAGAATATCCAGCTTGTCTTCTGGTCACACTGAAGGTTTAAAGCACGAGGTGAGGCAAGAGCAGAACAGTTGTTCATTTGCCACACAAAGATTGCAGTAAGGGAATTCCTTCCTCTCCCACCCAAATCCCAGAACTGCCACTGCTCAGGCTGAGGAAAAGGCAACCAGGAAAAGATGGGCTGAGTCAAAGCTTAAAAATTGCAGTCCTGGAGGAAAAGACATTTTACATTTTCTCCAAAAAAACCAGGAGAACTTGAATTCTCTGGGAACAAAACGAGTCACATATATTCTGTTAGCAAGCAGATCCATCAGACCTGGCAATTAATTCTTACAAACACGTGTAGCTATTCCCTTCTCCATACAGCTGGAATCTATTTGAAAAAACAAAGGTGCAGCTTTCTTCCAGGACTCTGGGTAAACAGCCCAGATTATTCCTTTCTGCCTCGTGCAGGCTTTAGTGACTCTGCATCTGCCCTGGCAGCATGGCCTGGATGGATCCCAGAGCCATGGAAAAGGCTCCAATTCATTTTCCAGATGGAATCACAACCCAGGTAATTATTTGTTGTAAATTTGACAACACCTCGGATATTATGGTAAAATGTTAAGGGACAGGCAGGAGAGATTTTCAGGCTGAGGTTTTCCACATCCCCCCGTGCCTCAGCTCAGATTAATTACAGGTAAACACTGCTCCTCTGGCTGGCTGGGACAAACCCAATATTTCAGGTTTTGGGATCATAAAACCTCCAAGACTGAGGCCCCAGTGATGGTCTGGGCTTAAAGACTCTGTCATATTTGTGTGTCCTTACATCCCCAAATCAATAGAAGACAGCTGAAGGGAATTACCTAAGCAGATATTTGAAATCAGCTTACACATCAGGACACTGCCTGCTCTCAGAACCTGCAAAAAAAACCCAAAAAATCCCAATTCAGGTCATGCAGCACCAGCACGGGCAACTGAGATCTCAAAATGCCACCAGCACGGAGCCAAAATTGAAACAACAGGGGAAAAAATCTGAATATTCCTCTGCAACACACTTTTTCTGAAAAATCTGAGTATTCCACTCCAATACCATTTAAAAGGAAACAAAAAAAACCCCCAAACCTGCTTAAAGAAAGGATTAAGGCATTTCCTAGAAATAAATACCTAATTTGGAAGACTGGGAATATTGAGACTGACTGGATCCTTAATGACCACGAACAACACACTGCAAATAACACCTGGATGAAAAGCTGTGTCTCTGCTTTTTCCTGAGTAAAACAAATGAACACATTCTCTGTGCTCACAATTTTTAAAAAAGGCAATTTTTTTTTTCTTTGATTCAGTGACAACCAAAAAGGTTGAGGTTTAAATTTTATGAGATGTAAAAAAATGTAAGGTATTCCACCTGTACTTTTCACCACCATGAAGAATACAGAAAGATTTTTAGAATATCTCATTTTTCCTTAAATAAAGTTAGTACTTTTAATGAAAATTGCTAGAACTGGACTTCAAAAATTAACTCATGAAAAAGGCTTTAGAAACACACAAGAAAAGCAAAACCATCTCACAGCATCCACTCAAAATCTTGTGGAGGAACATCATAACATAAAGTTTGGATGTTTTGTGTCTATTTTCCAGTGCACACTCTATAAATGCAGGGATAATTTTCTAATTTCCATGCCAAGCTGGATGCATCTCCTTTTCAATATTTTGCAGGTAATGAACACAGAGTAGACAGAGAAAAGCAGGGGCTGTTTTTAATATTCTGCTGGATGAAAAGTGAACAGCTCCATTCTTGCAGACTGCTGAAGCTACTTTTATCAGCCCCAAAATCTCCTTTACTGGGAGTTACCACCTCTCTAACCCTGTCCTGTCCCCTCAAAGCCCAATTCCTATGGCTAATTAAAAACTCCAGGGAAGAAACTCTGAATATTTCATTTACTATTCTAAAATTTAACGTTTTCCTCATGGAATATGCAATAGTTACATAAAATATTGTCAAATAAATCACACCAGAAAGAGAGAAACAACAAAATCTGGATTGTTTTAAAAAATTACATAAAGCAACCAAAGTACTTAATGATTGTATTTCAAAATGTGTTCTGACTGTCATGATCAACTGATGGTGCTGAGCACAAACTGGTTGGTGTCAGTGCTAACTTAAATGGGGAATAAAGGTGAATTATGATGTGATTTCTACATACCTAGGCTTTGTTCAATAAAGGGTCTCATGGAACTTTTTTTCTAAGCTCTGCTTTTTGTTTAAAACACAAAAGAATCTCACAGAGCCACGGCTAACCCAGGAAACAGTGACAGGTTCCTGACTACAGCAGCAGCTCTCATGGACCACACTCACCTCCATTTCCAGACCTGAAAGCAAGAATTAAAACAAAAACTGAATTATTTCCATCACTGAGAATATTACCTAAACCAGGCAGTTGAGGAATTCCAAAAATAAACCCCTACCTGTTGTGTCACTCAAAACCTTCCACAATTCTGTCCCCACAGCCCTGGGAAGTATCACACCAGCAAGGGGTTAATTAACACCATTGGCACCATCCTGGGGATGTTGGAGGGGAGGAACAGGAATATAATGGGATTTGAGAACTGAAATGTGTGGCCTGTATTGAGTTAACCATGTCCTAACCAAGGGAAATTTGTCTGTCACTGAGGTCACCAGGTGTTACAGCTGTGATCTAGAAATTACCTTTAGAGAAGTCTCGCAATGAAAGCAGTTTTTTAAAAAATGGAAACAATTCTGCAGCTTTCCTTAAGGATTTGGTTTTATTTTAGCTTACACTGCCACAATTCATTTGCTTCAATCCTTTTTCTGCTATTTGAACCAATACCTGCTATTTGAACCAACACCTCATGACTAAATGCCATTTTGGTTGGCTTTTTAATGAGTAACTCCTTTTAATCAACCTCACACTTTAACCACAATAATTGTTTGGCTTCTCCATCAATATAAAATTCCTCAAACCCTGTTTTTTGTGGCCAAAATGGCAAGGCTGACCTTTCATTTCTCAGGCTGCAATTTGCTGCCAGGGCTTCCCTGAGCTGCAGGAGTGGCTCCTGTAGCTGACAGCGCCCTGCAGATGGTTGTGATTACAGAGAACCTTCCCAGGCTCAGGAAAGACCCTAACAGGATGTCTCCTTCAACCTGACAGAGATGGGCAGATGAAATCCCTCCAGGCTGCTTCCACCATCTCCAAACAGGGGCACGTGGAGATGGGAGCCACCAATTCCCGTGGAATTATCAGCGGCTGCACCGCCCCGACCCGAGGTGGAGATTTGGGATGATTCCTGCTGCTGGGAGATGTTCTTGGATATCAGAGCTGTCAACAGCTTGGAAATGGATGCCCCAAACTCCCAGAGCCTGGGAAACAGCAGGATTTGCCCGCTCCTGGCTTCCTCTCCCCACGCTCAGTGCCTGATTCCTCGGAACGCCGGGCAAAGCCTCGCAGCCTGTCCCGGCATGGGAACTTCACTCGGGAGCTGCTGGTGGTGAAACACTGGGAGCTGCTTGAGGGAACAAATGACTGAAGAAAGGTGCTGCAGCTGAACATATGGCACTGCACTGAAGACTCAAAGGGTCTCTGGGAAGAAGGTTTGGATTCCCGGGAAGCTAATGTGCCCTAAGAAGGGCCGGCGATGAAAGCGCACCCGGCCCCACGGAAATCCAAACACAGCCACAGACACAATTATTTTACTAATTGCTAATGAATACAGTCAAGTGGCTTCAAAAAGCCAAACTTTGCTTGGACTACTTCAGGTTTTGACCTCTGCAGGAGCAAATGCATTTCAAACTGGAGCCCACCAAAACTGATTAACGGCGCCAGCCAAGGCCAGCGCGGAGCGGGAGCTTTTTTCCATCTATCACATGGCCCCAAGGATAGTTAAATGAACCTTAAAATGGCTACAAACAGCTCAATGACTACACAGAGTCCTGCCAATTAGAAATAATTAGGCAGTCATTTTGGTGGTAAGTCTTTTTAAGTGCATACATAATGATGCAATGATGCTTATTAGCGAGCTCGTACGAGCTCTGCTCAAACAGCCTGGAATAATTATGCAACTATCACAAAGCCTTGCACATCTCTGTACTTCACCTTAATGCATTTAAAAATCCACTTCATTACCTCCAGTAATTAATCCTCCATTAATTGCAGGAAAAGCCCAGTTTACCGTGCTTCGTTTCTAATTATCTTATAAATAGTTATGGTTCTAATTAATGTGTTCATTAAGCTGAATATCTTTCTCAAAGCCATGCTCAGAGCAAAGGTTCTGCTTTTGAGAGAAAAAGCCTAACTAGCCATAAGGTGAGGCCATTTTGGTTGTATTTGCTTTTATTTTAGTATATTCAACCTCCTAATTGGCATTTAAAATCTAATTTGGAAGAACTTCAAGAAGACTATATAGGAGAAAAATAGGAAAAGGCTTTGCTGGGTTTTTTTTCACCTATTCTCCAATCAAGAAGCTCAGAGCTTTAACAGGAAAACTTTTAGCATCTCTTTTTGATATAGACTGGGAACAGATTCTCAGTGCTGTGCCACAGATTAATTTAAATTCTATCCCAATTCAGTTTATCCCCACGTTCCCACAGAGAAGACCCAAAAACCATGAAAGAAAAATAGATACCTAAGAGTTTATACAGAATTAAAAATAATAAACCCATACTGCTGGCCTTGTCTCCATTTCTAGGATATAAATCCACAGCACAGAATTACAACCTGAATTTACATCAGTTATTTGAGCTGAGCATGACCTGACCCTTTAAATTCATTGAGAGGTTGTCTTCCTAAGAGATATGGAGATGATCCAATAAAAAACACAACTGGAGAATATCTTACAATAATACTTATGGATAAGGATATTCCCTATTGAAAAAATTCCCAATTTCCCAGAATTTGGAGGCTTGGCATGCAAGAATTTCGCAGAAAACTTAAGACTCAAAATAAAATGCTACAAGAGTGCAATCAAAATATTTTAGTTGTAGTTCCAATTGTGGTGCAGATACTAAATTCCCATTACTTCCTAGATTTCAGTTTTTAAAACACACACTATGTATCTAATGCACCTGTCTTCAGTTACACTCTGCAAAAACAAATCCAGGTTTTCCCATATTTTTATTGACATCTCCACAAATTTAACATTAACTACTTTGTTCAGAGAGTTACTCATACTCTATTTTAACAGCAAAAGGACAAAAGCTCTGCATGTGCCTGCAATTACCCCATTTCTTTTGGGAACCTTTTCTTCCTAGAACATCCCAGCTCGGGAAAACCTGGAATCACTGAAATCAAGTGCAGCTTTGCCACGGCTCTGACAGGGCTGAGGTTCGATGCCAATAAATCTGCATTCATCTGCAGAGGAATTATCACCTCTACATCTTTCCCTGCAGTTTTTGGGAGCCTCAGTGTTTTGCCTTGGAAACTGGGAAATATCTAAAACTCGGGAGTTTAGATGTGGGAGGGGAAGCAGCAGCACAAAGGATTTAAGGACAGCCAGGGAGTGGCAGGATAGCAGAGTTTTGATCAGATTAACCCAGCATAAACTCACTTTGGGAATGGCACCAGCACAGGCTGGGAGCTGCCTGGCTGGATCCCACAGGAAAATTGATTTTTATGGGATAGGGTTTGTTACAAACCTGCAGCAGTGACACACACAGCAACGTCCTGCTAAGGAGCAGTGCCTGCAATCCCAGAAAAAACTGACAGCAAAGCATTCCAGGGCATGGATGCTGGTTCCTAGAGAATCATGGAATGGTTTGGGTTGGGAGAGACCTTAAAGCTCATCCACATCCATGGCAGGGACCCCTCCCAGTGTCCCAGGTGCTCCCAGCCCCAGTGTCCAGCCTGGCCCTGGGCACTGCCAGGGATCCAGGGGCAGCCACAGCTGCTCTGGGAATCCCATCCCAGCCCTTCCCCACCCTCCCAGGGAACAATTCCTGCCCAAAATCCCATCCAGCCCTGCCCTCTGGCACTGGGAAGCCATTCCCCCTTGCTCTATCCCTCCACACCCAACACCACCTCTCCATACCACTTTTTGGGCAGAAATTCACATTTTTTTGCCTTCATCATTTTAACTAGATTCTGTTTCCTGCCATACATTTTCAGAATTAGAAAGAGTGAAAGATGGGAATGAAGTGTAAACTTCTACTAATAAATTGTATTATTTTGGGTTTCACAGTGGGAAAATCCTAGAAATTAACCCTGTAAAGAGCAACAATTTACAGAGCAAAGGGGGTCTTGGATTACCAGGGCATCCTTAAGACATCTGCTTTTGCAGGGCTGCCTCGAGAAACACAAGCTCTGCAGCAAAGAAACAGCAGATTCTATTTCATTGCCAGAGCTTTGGTAGCAGAGAAAAAAAGAGAATTAAAAGTTAAAATACATGATGGTTTAAAATGTAGACACATTGAAATCAAAAAGGCAATTCCCCACTAAGGAGAGTTGTGTTTTTCTTGTCTTCTTGAGCTCCTTTTCCAAACAGAAAACTGAAGCACTAAAAAACCCCAACAACCTGCACAGCCACCTTTTTCCAAAGGGAGGAATGAAGGGTTCTAGAGAAGCAAGCAGCTCTATTTAAACACACTGCAGGCAACACCTGGGCTGCACAAAAATCCAGCTTTCCATGTAGCCAGGCTGGAGCCCCAAATGAACAGCACTTTATGCATTCAGAGCTTTTTTTAAAGCTGCTTTTTTTGGTTTTATACCAATGAAAGGCATCAAAGCAACTGTCACTGGCAGCTCTGTGGCCTTATTGATAACTGGAGAGCCCTCGGCGTTGCCTTGTGAAGTTTAATTTCCCAAAGTGATCAATTAGGGCTGGGCAATGAGCTCGGCAGGGGTTGGTGCTCCAGGACATCTCCACTGCTCCTGCCCCACCTCTGGGCCTTTCCTGGACAGGCACAGACACAAACTGATCATTCCCCTTGAAAAAAGTCAGTTATTACAACAAAAACAAAAAGATATTTTTAGAGGCTGGTGCTGATACAACCTGGAATGCAACAAGATCCTAAATAAAAACTGCAGGGTTGGATTTATTGGGGGAAAAATAAACATGAGCTGACATTACCATCAGCAGGATCACACTCCACCTTCCTGCCCCAAGCTTTTACTTGAAGTTTCATGAAAGAAATGCTGCAATATCTTAATTAAATCTATTTGCTAATGGACCAAAGGCTTGAAACTTTCCCAGCAGTAAAAAGAGAGAGGAACACGCAATATTTACACTGATTCCTCACATAATTGCACCTGAGTGGGTCAACATGAGGAACAAGGAGAGGGGAAAAAATATCCTAAGCTGCAGATCAACACTTGAAAGGAATAGTAACTCCAGTGGCTACAACCAGGCAAAAAAATCAAGCAATCATAAGAATTAATAACAAGAATAAAATTATAGAAGCACAGAATGACTCGGGCTGGAATTTCAAAAGCAATGTTCTAATTAAACAGCACTGCTTGATTTCTGACAGGACTCCTGTCTGCTTCTCTTTGGAAAATTCCTCCCAAGGAAGCATTTCCATAGGATTTTCCCAGATGAAGAGGACACAGCACTGCCCCTGTGTGCCCAAGCCTGCTGTGGGCAGTTCTGGCCATTCCTGCAGCAGGAAAAGGGCCCTGGGTGTCCCTGTCCCACCCCATCCCCATCCCCAATCCCCCCTGCAGCTCCTGCAGCAGCCACAGCTGGGGGTGGGCAGCCCAGAACCTCCCCTGTCCCTGAGCTTTTCCTGTCCCCTGCAGCAGCCCCCAGCACCTGTGCCACAGCCAGACCTCTGCTCTCACCTGGAGCATCACCAGCTTTAACCCCACAGCTGCACCACCCTGAAAGCCACTCCTTCTTCTCAACACCCCTAGAAATCAGCCTCCTAACCCCACACAACTACAGTGGATCTTTGCCCACTACTGGAGACATTTCTGTGGTTTTTCCTTTTTTTTTTTTTAATCAATTTCTTCTCTACATCCTCCTGTTCCTCCAGAAAGTCTCCAGCAAAGTCACCAGCCCCATCACAATTTTACTCTTTATTCCCTTGCTCTCCACTCAAAATAGCCATCCCTTTTAATTTCCTCTCTCCTAAAAAGCTTTCTTTTCCTTTTAGGCCAATGCTGTTTGAGGAAATCTCCCCTGAAGTTTTCATAACGAAGCCCCTGCTCTGTAATCCATGAAAAGATCTCCACCAGCGTGTGCTGAGCAGGACAGACAGGCTCAAAATCACTACAAATTGTGTCTTGAGCCACTAGTTCTTATCAGCTGTGAGGGCTGATGGGCCAGGTTTTAATTTGGAAAGACTCCAGCACTTTAATCCCAAACTAAAATAATTGTATGGAAAAAAGGAGATTAACTGAAGACAGGCACCAGTAACACAAATACAAAAGCATTCAGCGAGATCATCTTCAAAAAGTCTTACAAACCATGCAGTATCAACCCTTCAATAAAATATGTAACAGCAATTTTTTGAAGAAGGAATTAAGAAAGGAAATGCTCCAAGACCCCAAAACCCCATAATCAGTGGGGTTTTACTGTCAGTTATTTAATGACCTTTCTCACACTGCACTTGAGGACCCTGTTTTTAACTAGCACAAATTAAGTGCTGAACACAGAACTCTGCCAGGCTGGGAGGGCTGCAGCCAGGTAAATTCCAGCTCACACTGCTGGGATAATGGCAGCTGCTTTTGCATCCCCAAACCCAAGCCTGTTCCAAAGCCAGCCCTGAGCAGCAGCTCCCCTGGCCCTGGATGCAATAACCTGCACCCACTGCAATCTTAAATTAATTAGACTGCAGAAATGGTAAAGAAATAAGATGTAAAACCTGATCAAACACCTCCTTCAGCCACACTGCCCAGGATCAGCTCTCCAGGAAGGATTACTTTCCACGAAATCTTTTTGTCCTTCTTCAGTACATACAGATGCACTTGCTGGTTTTGTGTCAATTTTTAAGATGAAGTGCATTAAAGATATTTTAAGGCAGCAGTTTGCAGTTTAACTTAATGGGAAAAGCCAAAGACATTTGGCAGACAATAAAGCAAACTTGCATATTCACAGGCAATTCCAGTGGAATGCTCTGTAATCACAGGATTGGATGAAATCAGGGAATAAAGGTCAACATTTTTTGGTTAATTCCACTTAAAGCTCCGTGAATTAGAAGATTTGTGCTGCAAGTTCTGCTGCAAAGTATTTGCTGTGTGATTAACTTGCAGAACAATCACAGTGGAAACTCTCCCAGTACTCCCAGGGCTCCATCCAGCCCAGAATTCTGCGGGCGCCGAGCTCCTGCACGGCACAGCAGCAGAATATTCTAATAAGAACTCTCCTAATCTTCACCCAGCAATAATTTCAAGATGATATTATTATTCTCATTTCCTTGAATAATATCCATACTCCAGGGCCATTTTCCTTCTCATATTCAATATCAGGCATGCTCCTATCAAGATTCCTTTCTTCATATCCTGTCACGGTATCAATCACTGCCTGCTGTCCACTCAATCCACTTTTGATTTATCAGCCGCCGTCTTTCTGGACTCCATAACTCGACCCAAACCATTTTAGCAAGACAGTGACAAATAACACCCAGGATCACATCAACCTGTTCCACTTAGTAAACTAAGGAACAGGAACTGTGACATCCCTCCATAAGTATTCCCTGCTATTCCCCAGCCTGATGTATATTAATGAGGAGCTGCTATTTGAAATGCTCCTTCCACATCAGCATCTAATATGATCAAATTAGGAAATGGGATGATTTATTAAATTCTGTGGAGCTGAAATATTCCTTCCCAGCTCTGGATGTGTGGTTGCAGAGAGGGAGCTGTTGCTTCCAATTTTTCCACAGGAGGATGCGCCCGCGCTTCGCAGACGAATTATTGGCTTTAAAAAGATTGCGGGGAGGCGAAATGTTATTAAGCAAATGCTCAGTAAAACAAACTAAATCGGTTTTAAAATTCCTAATTTAATGTAAATCTTGGTTGTTTCTGCTGAAATTCAGTTTGTGATCTTATTAAGTCGTATTTGCATTGTACTCCCTCGCTGTAGGACAGCTTGGAATTTATAGCATTACTGGGAAGCTCCACTTTTTTTTGACTCTAAAAATGCATCTCAAATAGAATAGTTATAATATGCACAAGGTTTTTTATTTTCTCAAATCAAACACAACCATTACTAGGAAGCTCCACTTTTTTTTTACTTTAAAAATGCATCTCAAATAGAATAATTATAATATGCACAGGTTTTCTTAGCTTCTCAAATAAAGTACCAGCAATACTGGGAAGCCTCACTTTTTTCACCCTAAAAACTGCATCTGAAATAAAACATTCAACACACTCACAAGTTTCTTCAGCTTTTAAAATAAAACACAACCATTACTGGGAAGCTCAACTTTCTTCACTCTAAAAATGCATCTAAAACAAAACAATCATGATACGCACAAGTTTTCTTATCTTCTCCAGTAAAGTACAAGAAATCAATTCAGGTTACAATCCACAACTATTTAAAATATCTTACACATCTCATTGCAAAAATCCAACTTTTCAAAGTAAAACCTGATCTAGCTCAGTGTTTTGCACTGCTGGAGATCTGGAAATCACCTGCTCAAATAAAACATCTGTGTCAGAGAAATTATTTAAAAAATACATTACTTTTAACACCACCTTCACTACCTTGAAACACAAATTTAAAGCTGGTAGGGGATAGTGGGGAGAAAAGATGTTATAGGATACAGAATCTGTGCTACCTGCATGATTTAGAGCAAAAACAATTCCAGGGAATTTAAAGAGACCATGGAACAGACCTTAACTTCCAATAGCAAGGTCATTTTCTAAAGGCAGACTTACAGTAAATAAAATAAAAATTTTAAATGGCATTTGCTCAGCTCCTAAAGGGGATAATGCCCTGAAGGTGCAGCAGGAGGGTTTCAAACACAGGGCTGCTCTTTCCTTTCCAGGTGGGGCAGAAGCTTTTCCTCCCTCCCTGGCAATCCAGAAGTTGGGGCTCACCAGGAATATTCCCCTGGATAACCCATTCCTTACCACAGGAACACAAGGGGCTGCCTGAGTTACTTTGGACCCTTTTATTAATTATTTACAACTGGTTTCTTCAGGATTTACCTTGGGGGGGGAAAAAAAAAAAAAGCACAGGAAAATAAGTTGTCCCACCCTGAACAAAAATAAAGTTAGGAATTACAGCTGGAATTCATGAAAGTTCCATGCCAGCACTATGAACACACACATTTCCCATGGCAAACACTGTCACACCTGCTCCAGGTCCTGCACAGGCAGAGATGGGAAATCCTCAATCCTGAATCACCTTTCCCCACCATTTCTTAGTTTTAGGTTTATTTTTTCTACCCCTCCACCACATTCTTTCTCTCCTCCACGATTTTCAGCCTGAAGAATCCTAAAGTCCTTGGAAAGCTGGTGAGCCCTTGGGCTGAGTGATTCTGAGGCAGAAAAGGGATTATTTGGCAGCACTGACAACCAGGGCAAGCACAGGCCTGGAGTAGCAGCTTTGTGCTAAACCAAGATTTAACTCTCCAAAATCAGATTAATCCACAGCTGCTCAGTGCCACATTACAGCAGACCTGTTAAAAAATACAATAAAGGATGGAATGTGTCCTGTTGGGCTGGATTTTAAGCTTTTGGACTCTTGTGGGATCATTTAGGAAGTTATTTATCAGTATTTTCCCTCTGTGGGTGTAAATAGGACCAGCATTTAAAGGAATGTGCACACTTGATACATGAAATATCTGAAATATAAAAATGTGATACACGAAGTACCTGACATATAAAAAACCTGATACATAAAAAACCTGATACTCAGTATTTTCTAGCAGCTGCCATGTTTTTCAAGTTTCCAGGAGCCTAATTCCCATATATTGCAATCATGATTAAAATCCAATCCCTTGGAAAAGATGACCACTAAACTATAGCTAATGATATCTGCAATTTGTTTATTATATATTATTTTATATCAGTTAAACCATAGCTAATGAGGTCAATCATTTCTTATGTATTATTATAATAAAACACATTTTAAATCAGTTTATCACACCTCCTAACTCTGAAGCATGTGAAAAACCTTTCTTTTCACCTCATTCTTCTGACATTTCTGTGGGTTCAAACTGATTCTTCAGAGCAAAAAAAAAAAAAGTGTATATTCACAGGAATAGCTGTACAGCTCTAATGGGGAGGATATTCCCAGAGAGGTCAGGCAATTTCTAAATTTATTTCTAAATCTAAATAATCAGATTTTTACTACATTTTTATTGCACTGCAGCAATAAAGGGTCCAAGCAACTCTTTCAATGAACAGCTGGGAATAAGCCATGGCACAACACAGGAAAAAGAAAGTGGAATATTCACATCTTTCAACATTTAGAGCAACAGCTCTCCTAGTTTGGATATGGAAACCAAAGGTTTAACAAATTCTTAGTGCAGGCACACAAAATCACTTGGCTGAAGATTTTAAATATGTACCCAAACAGCTTTGATCTGCCTGATCCACTCAATAATTAATTTAAAATCAATAGAAAATGCTAATGGGAAACCTGGTATCCAGGATAAACTTCAGTTAAACTTCTTAATTGAAAAAGACACACAAACACAATTTGAGGATCTTTTAATTACAGCAGAAAAGCAGATTTTTATGATACCTTTTGCAACTTCTGGTAAAGATTTAAATGTTTATATTGTGAAATATTTGTTTGTCACAAACCAATGCATGCAAACTTTCACTGCAGACATCCTTAACTATTAATAAAATGTTGCATAACTAAAGGCTCATCCTTTGCCAAGAGAAACACAGATGAGAAAATCAGTTTATTCTGAACTCCAGGGAGCCAGTGGTGTGTGTGGGAATTATGGAAAGCAGGAACCAAAAAAAAAATCCACGAGACATTTCCCAATTATTCTTTGACACCAAGAAACCCTATTTATGTTTTCTTGCTTGAATCAAATACAAAATAAATATCTTCAAAATTGTTTCAGCAGGGTAACTGAAAGATTGAGTGTGTGGAGAGCACTCCAGAGACCCCAAACTGGGAATTTCAAGGGGTGTGGGGTTTAAACCATCACCTGCAGCCACTATTTCCATTTATTCCAAGCTTAGCAATTATGTCAGGATTTTCCAGGAATGTTTTTCCAGTAGAAAGAAACACTGGTTTTCCCTCGGGGTGACTCTTACCTCCTGGTTCTGCTCTTTGACCTGGATCTTTGGGATCTGTAGGATTTGCCTCTGCCCCTGGAGCGGCTGCGCTTCCTCCTGGAGCCGTAGGAAGAGCTGCTGCTGGATCTGTGTCTGCGCCTGCAACAGAGCCTGGGGTGAGGCTGGCCCTGCTCCAAACACCCCAAAAACCAGGGACAGACCCCCAGAAACCCCTCAGAGCCTGGGGTGAGGCTGGCCTTGCTCCAAACACCCCAAAAACCAGGGACAGACCCCCAGAAACTCCTCAGAGCCTGGGGTGAGGCTGGCCCTGCTCCAAACACCCCAAAAACCAGGGACAGACCCCCAGAAACCCCTCAGAGCCTGGGGTGAGGCTGGCCCTGCTCCAAACACCCCAAAAACCAGGCACAGACCCCCAGAAACTCCTCAGAGCCTGGGGTGAGGCTGGCCCTGCTCCAAACACCCCAAAAACCAGGGACAGACCCCCAGCAATCCCTGAGAAAACAAGTACAAACCTGGGGGGCTTGCAGGGAGCTCCAGAAGCCTCAAATCCCACTATTCTCCCATAAAAAATAACTCATATACACAGGGATACTATTGCCCTGAAGAGTTTATCCTCCAAAATTCACATCCCAGGCAAAAAAATGATGTCTGGGTGGGATCCTTAACTACTATTAATAGTAATCAGTTAATCAGTATTGATTTATTTCATTTCAGTTCATTTAAGGGCAGTTCCCTCCTGACTCCAATCAGGATTCAAAAGGGTCTCTTCCTTTTCCTTTCCCTCCTAGTTTTGTTTATTCAAATAATAAATTCTTCTACACCAAGGAGAAAAGATATTAAACCCAAAATCCAAATGAAATCCAAATCTTAGCACTTCCTCTCCATCTCCCCAATAGTTAACAATAATTAACAGTTACAATCCTCCCTATTTTTGGCCTTTATGCATGATCAATATTAAAATATATAGTATACAATATAAAATACATATCCTAATATATAGTGTTTTCTCTGTTTTATATAGGCAATATAAATAATAGTGGAATTCAGGATGTGCTCGGTGATTATCCAGCAGGAGGGAAAGGGGCTGCAGGAGCTGGAATGCTGGAAAGGAAATATAGGGGTACACATAGGATGTACACAGAATGGATACATGGGTTAGCTGCTGAAGAACAGGGCTGCCCCTGGGAGGCCAATGTGATGTTCCTGCTGGATGAGGCACAGGAATTCCAGAAACTGCTGCCTTTGATTCCTGGGGGTCAGGGATAAATCCAGCATGGAACACAGCCTGAACTGCCAGGAGCAAATGCCCTGCCCCAAGGGCAAAGCCCAGATCCCAAAGGCAGAGCTTTGGATGCAGTTTAGGTGCCCTGGTGCCCCTGCAGCCCCAAATCCCCTCTGGATTCCCTGGGAGCTGGCCACGGCTGTGCTGGAATAATGGGATTCATGGCTGGGATCACAGCCCAGGGCACCCTGCCCTGCCCTGGGGAGGATGGAGATCCCAGCAGGAGAAAGGGCTGGGAATAAATCCCTGAGGTGCCTCCTCACCACAGCCTGCAGCCACTCCAGGAAGGTTTGGCAGGAGCATTTCCTCCTGATTTACAGGGCAGCTGGACACTGGGAGTGTTTTCAAGCTCCACTTCCAATAAATTCACCAGCACAAGCCAGACTGAGGCAAACAGGATGGAGCCCCTCTGGAAGAGCTGGGAATGTTCACCTGGAAAAGGGAAGAGGCTCCAGGGAGAGCTCAGAGCCCCTTCTCTTCTCCAGGAGAGCTGGAGAGGGGCTGGGGACAAGGGCTGGAGGGACAGGACACAGGGAATGGCTCCCAGTGCCAGAGGGCAGGGATGGGTGGGATCTTGGGAAGGAATTCCTGGCTGGGAGGGTGATGAAGGGCTGGGATAGGATTCCCAGAGAAGCTGTGGCTGCCCCTGGATCCCTGGAAGTGTCCAAGACCAGCCTGGATGAGCTTGGAACAGCCTGGGGCAGTGGAAGGTGCCCCTGGGAGAAGAAAGCGTTGTTTTACCTCCTGGGGTTTCCCTGGTTTAAAGCAGAAGCTTCCTTTGGATCTGCACATTCCCTGCCTTCATTCTCCTGGGGAGAAGGAGGTGTATTTCTGGTCATGGCAGTGGCCTTGGGGTTTTATTTTGACAAAACTGAAAACACTCTCACATCCCTTAAGATTCAGCCCAACCAGTGCCACGGGATTCAAACCCTCCCAGGCTCCTGCCATAAAACAAAAGAGCTCAACGACTAAAAGCTCCTACAAATGCACCTTTTCTCATAGGAATGGGACCAAGACTGGAGATCCCGAGAGCGTGACCTCGACCTGGATTTCCTGCCCGACTTTTTGCGGCTGTAGGTGCGGCTGCCCGAGGAGCTGCTGGAGGAGGAGCGCCGCCGGTGCTTCTTCTTCCTCCTGCTCCTGCTCTCCTCCTCCGTGTCCGAGGAGCGCCGGCCCATCTTCAGCCTGCACAAAACCCAAACGTTCCCAGCTGTGAGAAGGCCTGCTGGCTGCGTTCTGCTGGTTTATATTTATGTAAAAATTTAAATACAAGGTTCCCTCTGCTCCTGTCCCTGTTGCCTGGGAGCAGAGCCCAAACCCCCGGCTGCCCCCTCCTGTCAGGGAGCTGTGCAGAGCCACAGGGTCCCCCCCGAACCCTTTTTCTCCAGGCTGATTCCCTTTCCCAGCTCCCTCAGCTGCTCCAGCCCCTTCCCAGCTCCGATCCCTTCTCTGCTTCTCCTCTTCCCAGCACAGACGGCTCCAACGCGCTCATCTCCTCCATCCAAACTTTTGCCCTTCCTCACACTTTTGGTCACCGAGGCAGCACCTCCTGTTCCACCGGGGAGAGCCTGGAGCAGAACAAAGGAAAATTCACCATTAAGGGCACAGAAATTCCTCCCAAACACTGCCTGGAGTCAGCGCCGGGGGCCGCAGGACTCAAGGGAACATCCCCCTGAAGAACGCCACGATCTGCACATGGCATCTGCGCCGGGAGAATTCCCGTCCGGTCCGCAGCAGCGCCGTGCAGAGCCCGGGACGGGCCCGCGAGCGCCGGGATTTCCTCGGGAGCTCCCGGAGCTCGCTCACCGCCACCACCAGCAGCTCCAGGGGCTCCTTCCCATGCAGCCGAAGCCCTGCGCATCCCGGCTCCCCGGCAATGCCCAGCGCAGCCGGGGCTCGCCGGTGCGGGGCTGCACCGAGGCTGTGTCCCCGCACCGGAGGCCGCGCGGCCGCTGCGCACACACGGCCCTGCAGGAGCGGCCGATCCCCTGCGCCGTGCCTGCGGGGGCCGGTGCGGCTGTGTCCCTGTGTCCCTGAGTCCCCCCGTGTCCCCCGAGCGTCCCCGTGTCCCCCCGTGCGCCCCGTACCTGGCGGAGCCGCCGCGGCCCCGGTTCGAGCCCAGCGCCTTCCGGGGCGGCGGGCAGGCAGCGCCAATCCACCGCCGAGCGCGCCCAGGCGGCTGCAGCGAGCGCCGAGCCATCGATGCGGCGCGCCGGCGGGCGCCCACGCGGGACGGGCGGGGGTCGGGACCGGGGTCCCGCTGCCCACGGGGGGTGCAGAGCCCACAGAGCTCTGTCTGCACCGCGCCCAGCACGGCGATCAAAGCGGCTCACGGCATGCCACGCCGCGGGTGACGGGCAGGAGGGGACCGTGGGTGGTCCCGGGGTCGGGGTCCCGCTGCCCACTGGGGTGCAGAGCCCACGGAGCGCTGTGTGCACCGCGCCCAGCGCGGCGAGCCACGGGTGCACCGCGTGTCCTGCCCGCTCTGTGCCCCGCCGCGGGTGACGGGGACAGCGGCTCGGAGCGGTTTCCGTTCCGTCCCGGAGAGTTAAAGAGGGTCGGCGTTTTACGGCCCCGAGAGCCGCCCCCGCGGGCGGAGGGCAGCGCTCCACCCGGGACGGAGCGCGCTGGGCACGGACCGAGCCGGGACCCCCGGGCCGAGCGGAGCCTCCGCCGGACAGAGACCAGCAACACACCGGAACGATTTAATCGCTTCGCTTAATTCTATTTTCTTACCGAATTTGGTTCGTTTAACGCGAGCTCCCGAGCATACGCTCCCCAGCCACGGGGATGGCGAAACGCGCGTGGGGATAAACGAAATGTCAGGGCGGAGGGGCCGGTGAGGGTCACCCGGCGGGTCGGTAGCCGCGGCGGGGTCGGTCACACCGAATCCACCGGTGCCCGATACCCCCGGGATCGAAAACGCCCCGCGGGAGCGGCTCCCGGGCGGCGCGACCCGCGCGTGTCCTGGCGCGGGGGGACCGCGACTCGCTGCCTGTCGCGACAGGGTCGCGTGTGACGCGCTCTGAATAAACACCGATGCCATCCCCGGTACTGAACCCGCCCCGGTAAATGAACGCTCCGTTATGTGAAGTCATCGCCCCAAAGGTCAATGAAAAATCGATACGCAGGCAAGAGTTAAACAATTCTGAATAATTTATCAGAATTTGGCAAAGGTGGGAAGGAGACGAGTTCCGTCAACAAAAGTGCTCCGTGGTGGGATTTGAAAAAACAAAGGGAAAACAATATTAGCGATATTGGCGGATTTGGCTCTAATGTGACGCCTCGCTGCGCGCCCGCTCCTGACGCGGCCGCGCTCCTCGCTGTCATTTATCCCCTCGTTTATCCGGGGCGTTCGGGCGCCCACGGAGGAACTTTGGCGGCTCCCGCGGGTCCCAAGGCTCCGGTTGGCCGTGCCCGGGGCTGCGGGGCTGACCCGACCCACGCGGGGCGGTGCGCGGAGCCTGCGCGCCCCCGCCGCCCCCCCGCGCGTCCCGGTGGCCACTCCCCCG
>VWYI01005206.1:48774-99760 GCA_013399455.1 Anthoscopus minutus
TTTTTGCAAAAAAAAAAAAAAAGGGGGGAAAAAAGTGAAAAAGGAGTTAAAAAGGAGAAAAGAAAAAGGAAAGAAACGAGGGAGAGGAGAAACGGACCGGAGATATATACTTATTTAAGGAATTAGAGGACGCGCAGCTGGGAAGTTCACAGGTTTTGAAACTGACCTTTTTCTGCGAAGTTCACTTTAATACAAGAAATTTGATAAGAGAGGCGGGCCTCCTTTCACGTTGCATCAGGTACTTGAGTTTAACAACCACGTCTGGAATAGCGACAAAAAAAAAGGAAAAAAAAAAAAAAGAAGAGAGAAAGACGACGACGAACAGGAAAAAAAAAAAGACAATGATTTCTCTGCGAATTTCTAATGGGAAGCTGTCCGGGATACTTCCTCCAGCAGCATTCCGGGTTGCATGTATTTGTATTTCATTGATGGAGTCCTTTGATTCACTTGCACTTCACCCTCATCTTTAGTAGAAAAAAACCAAGACAACCACAAAACCAAACAAACAAACGTGGCTGGGTTCTTTCTCCTTTAATCTCGGAGGGAAGCAGGCAGGGAGAGGCAGATCAAGCGCTACCTTTTCCACTCTTAAACCTTTGTTGGTCGTTTGCTGTCCCACCTCTGAAATAAAAGGGAGCGTAAAGCGCCAGGACAGCGGAGTTTGCCTCCCTTTGCCGGGTCTCTCCTGTCCTGAGGGCAAAAGTAAAATGGAAAAAAAAAAAAGAAAAAAAAAAGAGTATTTAATTCCCAACCACCACTTGACACCACGGCAAATTACAATAAGAGGTACTGGGTACATGTAAAATATGTTGATACACACGAACAAAGTTTATTTTGGCTATAACTTGTGAATTGATAGTTGACTGTCAAACATTTACATTTTATCTCATAAAGGTGTATCTATTCACGTAATCTTGTGATTTTTTTGGTTATTATTGTTATTATTTGAGAGACGTATAGCTATTTAACCTGGGGTACCCTGCAGTCAGTGATTGTTATCCCAGATTTTGCCATCTGACCCTCATGCTTATTGCCAAGACAGAGGGAAAGCTCTTCTACTCGAACTTTGGTATGGACGGGCTTTGTATCTATTTGTTCTCCATGAAAACAAAATTATTTATATTGACCATATTTTTTCTAGTGTATTTTAAGTTATTTTAAAAAGAAAAAAGGAAAAAAAAAAAAAAAAGAAAGCAAGATGCTGTTATCTCATTGCATTTGTTGTCAGTACAATATATTTTGTTTCACTCAGGTTTGCTTCACCTTTTTTAATCCATTTTCGACGTCACGAATTTCAATAAGTGCCAAGTAATGAATTTAAGACACTTTGCGACCTATTGACTGAAGGGGGGACGGTTTGGGGGACGTCGGTGTGCAGCCATCGGTGATGTTCTTGCTTTTGCGTGTTCTCCCCTCCTGTAGAGCTCGCCCGTTTCTTTCAGCTCCGTAGATATCGCGACACGCCGATGGCGCTCAGCACGACGAGGAAGCGCCGCTCGCCTCCGCGCAGCTTTTTACATTCTTTTCCCTCCTCGCTTTCTGTGAGTTTTTCCCGAGTTTCGGCTGCACAAACCGGGACGCTGGGCAGATTCTCTGCGGCAGCCAAGGCGGGCGGTGGGAGCTCTGTAGCGATTGTGTCTTTACGAGTTCTGTCAGGTTCCCTCAGGTAATAAAAGCGAGGAAAGCGGAACGGCTCGGAATCTTTTCCAGGGAGGGATCCGAGGGGGTCGGGACACTCCGCGCCCGGGCAGAAACCGCTCCCACCGAGCAATCCCGGGCCGGGCGCTTCCCCAGCGCCCGGATTCTCCTCCCGCTCCTCCTGCAGCGCTGGGAAGCTCCGGGAAATCCCAGCGGGAGGAGCCGCTCCGGGGCTGGCGGGGGATGCGCAGCCCCCGAGTCCCTGGCGGGGAAGGGTCGGGAAGGGTCCCCCGGGCCGGCTGCGGCACCGCGGGCAGCGATGGGAGAGCCCGAGGGATGGGCAGGGATCGGGACAGGGACAGGGACAGGGACAGTCAGAGCCCTCCCGGTCAGCCAGAGTGAAAGCAGCTCGGCCGTCCCTGTGCTGATAACGGGCTGGGAATGACAGATTTTAGGTGAGGTAAAACAGCTTTACTCCAGCAAAAGTAAGATCCTGCTGATTATAAAGTCAATAAAAGTAGCGGCGGTGTCGATTGACCCCGAATGGAGAGTTCATTAACATGTGCATGAGAGCAGCGCAGCCTCAGAGCCAGCCTCAGACACCCTCTCGCTCCCCCAGATAAACCTGTCAGCTCCTACCTGCTCTGCTCACAGCACACCTGCTTCAGGTGGAGCTGCCCAACAGCCTTGTGCAGGTTTTTGGGGGTGTAACACAAACGTGGTGGATGCAACGGGAACCTCAAAGCTTCCCTCAGCTCTTGGCGCGTCTGTCTCCAAGATGGTTGCAATAAAAAGCCAGGGAAAATGGGCTTTCACCCTACCAGGGAAGGTGATTGGATGGTGTGAGAGAACTGTGTGGTTTTTAGCGCAGCTGGGATTAAAATAAAATAGTCTTAACGGGATGTTTTTGGACAGGAATACTCACATTCCTGGTTTCCTTGGATTGGAATCCCTAACAAGTCTACAGGCCAACCGAAGTTGGCCGAGACTCTTCTGTTTCTATTTTATTTCTTAGAGTGTCTGAACCTCTATAAAACCCCGTAGATTTCCCCCAGTTTAATTATGGACATTTCACGAACCAGCCAGCGCTCACAACCCTGCTTCCTGCAGATAAAAAAAAATCTCTGTGGCATTGACATGGAGACGCGCTGGCCTGAGAAGGGGATTTGGAGAAGGGATCCAGAAACCCTGCAGCAAGGAGTAAACACCTTTTTCTGTCCTCGCAGAGCCCGTGGGGTGTTCCCAGCAGGACCCGAGGCGGATTCCGCGGGGCTGAAGGAGCAGCTCCCAGGTTTTGCTGTCTCTGGAGCGGCACGGGGGAGCGGAGCAGCGCGGGGAGCTCCAGCCCCACACGCTCCTCGTGGATCTCGGCTCTCCACCCAACAGCGCTGCAAAGGAGGGGGCGAGAACACAGCGTGTGCAAACCTGCGGGAGAACTGAACGCTCTGTGCAAACCTGCTGCGTCTCCTGGTGCTCGCTCCCAGCTCAGCTTTGTTCCGGGCTGAGCTTTCAAAGTTGCCTTTTTGGAGGAGCAGCGTCGAAAAAGCGCCCGAGCCCTGTGGGCATCCAGCCCTTGGAGGGAGCTGCGGCTGGGCAGCCAGGGGATAAATCATGTGTTGTGCTTACAGTACACCCCGTGCTCTCTCCTGCCCAGTAAATATTGATACTTGTTCAATTTTGTGGCTGTTCCCGTTTTGTTTGCCCTTGAGTCCTCGCTCCCTTGCTATTTCTGAGCCTGATTTCCCCTGCTGGGAGGTACCAGCAGGTGAAAGAGCGCCCTAAAGGTCACCTCCTGCCTAGGTTTAATAAAAGCAGGAGCTCTGGAGCACTTTTGTGGTTCTGAGGCGCGCAGCAAAGTTCTGCAAGGAACTGGAAAAGTTGTGCTCATTTTTAACCTTTCCTGCATTCAAGCAGCGGCTGCCCCTGGTTTTCCTGGAGGATGCAGTGAGTGTTCCCAGGCTCGGGAGCTGTCACTACTCACACTTTACACCAGCACTCAGCCTTCTCTCCAGGTGCTCTTTAGGCAATTAAGTTGGTGTGAGTGAAGGAAATCCTCCGAATTTTCCACACCCCGAGTCTCGGTGCTGTGGTGGCAGCCTGGGGGCTTTGGGATGTGTTTGTGCTGCTCTGCCAGCTCCTCCTGGTTGTGGTGGCTCCCAAGGGCAGGACCGGCAGAGCCGCCATCCCCACCACCCCCTCAGCCTCGTGGCAACACTGGGCCTGCTTTGGGCAAGGCAGAGAGCCGCAGGAACCCCCCCATTGCCAATGTGAGGCTGATTTTGGGTCCTGCGAGCGCCGGGCGCTGCTGCCCGCGGGATCTGCGGGAATGTGCCGAATCATCCGTGCGTGCATCCCCGGCCGTGCCCGCCCCTGCTCACGGGCAGCCTCGCCTCCAGCAATGCTCCCTCTGCTCACCAGAGCCTCCACTTCTCCTGGAGAGGGAAGGGAAGCTTTTCTCTGATCAGGGAAGGAGGTCTGGGAATGTTTTCCTTCGTAACAAAGGGTTTATTACAAGTGCTTTCGGCAGCCTCCTTTTACACAGGTGAAAATCACCCAGGGAAAAACTCTGGGAGAGAATTCCAAAACGAGGAGGCAAAAATGCACAAAAGGAACGAGGGGCAGTTTGGCTTTCTCAGCAGCTACAGCCACCCTGAAAGCACCGAGGATATAAAGCTGGGGTTGATAGAACACCAGCGCCAGAGCTTTAGGAACATCTTCCTCAAGCCCGCTTAGGCGATGGAGAACAGTTCCAATAACGCTTTCAGGAGTGCAGCTGCATCCCACGTGTGAGTCCCACCTTGCTGCTGCCCCCCTGGGTGTGTGTGTGGGGTCACCGGGGGTCCTGCAGGGCACCGGGGGTCCTGCAGGGCACTGGGGTCCTGCAGCCCCGTGGCTCCAGCAGCAGCTGCCTGCACGTCCCCCTCCCTCTGCCAGCCCTTTGGAGCTCCCACCTTGGGTTCTGCATGTTCTGGACAAGGCAGGAAGCATCCCCAGGTGATGAAATGGTCACATCCAGCTGCTGGTGTTTGTGTCCCCTGCACCAGGATTGTCACTCGAGCCTTTTGGCTTCCTGGGTTTACATGAAGTGGTCTCCAGTCACTGTGAGAGGGGGATTTTGCTCAGAACTCGGCGGCTGTGGGGGTCACAGGGACCCCACATTTTCTGCTCTCTGTGAAATCTATTTTAAACCTCCAGTCACCTCCCTCACCCAGCCCCTGCAGTGCTCAGGAGCTCCAGGGGATGCTGACAAGCTGCACTTTCTGGAACAGGGGAAACATCTTGTCACTCCCACGTTAGGCAGGCACTGCCATCATTCCTGCTCCCACCACAATCCAAACCCTCTGTTTTCTTTTTCCAGGAGAGCACGACCCTCTGGCCAGCACTGATGGCAGCTCCACACAGGGCTGGAGTTACCCCTGCTGGAGCAGCGCAGGCAAGGGAGAGTGTTTGGAAAACAAGGATTGGCTGCGTGTTACAGAATCGTGGAATCATGGAGGAGCTTGGGTTGGAAGGGACCTTAAAACTCATCCAGTGCCAGCCCTGCCAGGGCAGGGACACTTCCACTGCCCCAGGCTGCTCCAGCCTGGCCCTGGGCACTTCCAGGGATCCAGGGCCAGCCCCAGCTGCTCTGGGAATCCCAGCCCAGCCCCTCCCCACCCTCCCAGCCAGGAATTCCTTCCCAATATCCCATCCAGCCCTGCCCTCCATCACTCTGAAGCCATCCCTGCCCTGCCCTGTCTTTACACACTCTGCGGAAACGCCATCTGAATTTTGGAAGCAGCCAGAGGAGGACACAAGGACTTTTCCTGGAGGTCATTTTAATTTAGATCCTAAATTCTGGTGTGGCCCAGGTGCGTCCCCTCCCGGTGTGCCCGAGGATCCAGGCGGGGGTTTGGCGCCCCAGCACAGACAGCAGTGTGTAAACTGTTATTATTAACAACAACACACTTCCCACCTTCTCGTTGTCCTTTGAGTAAATATTTAAGCAGTGGAAACTTGGCTTGCACTTCCTCAGATTGGCAATCTGCTGGAAACTGAGATCCTGCCTGGATCCCCTTACAAAATCCCTGTGAACACTCAGACCATCTTTTTCACCTCTGCTTAATGTACACATTTTAATTATTATGCAGATCCTCATTTAGGAAATATTTGGATTTGGAAGTGTTTGGCCATGTGGTTATCTTTAGGAGGAAAGTAAACATATTCTTTGTTAAAGAAAATGTAAATAAAGAATTGCCCCAAAATATCTCTGAGAGGTGAATTGCAGGACAATGGGAACCACATGGAAATGTTCCTGCTGTCCCTGGGCAGGAAAGCCAGGGATGTTTGCAGTGACTTTGGTGACTGCAGCAGGAATTCTGCTGGGGTAAAGTCCTGATCCTGTAAGGAAAAGGAAACAGTAGGGTAAGGAATTAGCTGGGTTTGATGGATTTTAAATCACAGAATCCCAGACTGGTTTGCAAAGGATCTCAGTGCTCATCCCATCCCACCCAGCCATGGCAGGGACACCTCCCACTGTCCCAGGTGCTCCCATCCCCAACATCCAACCTGGCCTTGGGCACTGCCAGGGATCCAGGGGCAGCCCCAGCTGCTCTGGGAATCCCATCCCAGCCCCTGCCCACTCTCCCAGCCAGGAATTCCTTCCCAATATCCCATCTTAGCCTTTGTCATCCCATACCTGGTTTGGATTTACCCCAATTACTTGAGGAGCCATTAATTGACAGAGGCACTGTGGCTGCAGCCTCCATCCTCCTTCTGCACAGGGATGTGAGCTCATCCACAGGATTCCTGCTCATTTTTAGCTGCTTTTCCTCTTTGTCCAAGCCCTGCAGTGGGATTGGGGTTACCCCCACGCTGCTGGGACTGCAGGTGAGCATTTCCTGATGGGATTTGATGGTTTTCTGACCTGGTGGAAGCAGTGGCAGCTCTGCCCTGCAGCCCCTGCAGCTGCACAAGATGTCACGGGCCCTTGGTGGGTTTTGTCCCTGTTCCACGCAGCTGACAAAGAGCTTTGCAACATTCAGCAGCTGACAATTTTTACATGTGTAATCAGTTTAATTGCACAAGCCCTTTACAATATTTTCCTACCCAGGTAAAGGATTCTGTATGAATTTCAAAACTAACTGCACCACGTTAATGCTGCTAAGGGAAACAGGAACATTTGCAATTCATGCTTTGTTTTACATTCAGATGTAATTAATTTGGATTAATTTCTAATGAACTCCTTTTGCTTGTAATCAAGAACTTCTTTTCCTGGGCTGGGAGAGTGGCTGTGCGTTTTCCCTGCGAGCTCTCTTGTGTAACTTCTGCCCCGAGCCGTGTCTGTGGAACAATGGAGAGGCAGATTTACAGGGTGTCAGTGTGCCCTGGGCCTGCAGGAAGATGAATTAAGCCTTCTCTCAGAAATGGAACATATATACTTCAAACCAATTGTCCTCAGCCAAGATAGGGCCCGGGCCACGCTGAGTTCTGTGTGCAGCACTCCTGTGAGTGATTTATCTCCAGGCCTCTCTAAAGTAAGAATTTATTTACTTTTTTTTTTCTTCAAGTTGTGCATAAGTTCTTTAAGTGTCCAGCTTTGTTTTCAGGAAAATAAAAGCAAACACTGAGCAGGATTTGGGGGTTGTTTTTAACTATTTCCTGTGTTCTCGTACAATTATTGGTTATTCACGTGGGGAAATCTCTGGGGGTTCAATGGAGATGTTTCCAAGGAGGAAAAGGTGAGTTTGGTCTTGCCTAAGCTCAGAGAACTTGGAGCAGAGATGTGAATTAATGCTGGAGGCTCAAGTAGCCAAGAGAATAACTGGAGCAGAAAGAAGAATTTTTCTTCTTCCATTTTCAATTAAATTTCAGAGAATCACAGAATGGCTTGGGTTGGAAGGGACCTTAAAGCCCATCTCATTCCACTTCCTGCCAGCAACAGGGACACCTTCCACCATCCCAGGTTGCTGCAAGCCCAGTCCAACCTGGCTCTGAAAAATGCTCAGACTGTAAAATGGGAATAGTCACAACCTCAATATGGCGTTGAAGTTGCAAAAATTTAAAGAAAACTACAAGAATTCTGCAAGTTGTTCCTGAGGCTGCACTGGGTCCCTCTGTGGGCAGCACCTCCTGCTCCTGTGCTCTGAGGAGGAGGATGGAAGGATGGCCTCCAGCCAGGCTTTCCAGAGAAGGAGCTGCAGAATGCAAATGAAAACAAACAAACAACGCAAGAAAATCAGATTTGGGCACAGAAGAAATGCATTGCCCACAAATTGCATTTTTTCCTGGTTTCTGTACAGCTCTCCAATTGGCACCACCTTGTTCAGCTTCAGAGATCTAAGAAAATGACAGCCTAAGGCTCTTGGATGGTGGCTGAGTGTGGCTCTTATCGCTGAAGTCCTGGGGATTCATTTAAGGCCCAGTGCCCATCCCAGCTCTCTCACTCTGGGATTCCCAGTGCTTGCCCTGGGACACCAAGGCAGGCAGAAAATGCGGGCAGTCTTTAGAGCAGTCTCCCACGAAAAATGTGCAAAATTGTTAAATGCAGTTCCAGCTCCTGCAGAGAAGCGTCCTGGAGCATCCCAGGCAGTGTCCCCGGCCAGGCTGGAGCAGCTGGGGCAGTGGGGGTGTCCCTGGCCATGGCAGGGCAATGAGGTCCCTCCCAACCCAAACCAGTCTGGGATTCTGTGTTCTTGGAAATAAAAATCCTGAGAACCCCTCTTGGGAGCAAACTGCTGTTGATCCTTGAATGGCAGCGTTCAGAAGAGAGCCAAGAGAGCAAATTTCATCAAACTCCCCAAAATCTGGGCCCTGTGCTGCTCCAGTCCAGCCGTGCCCAAGGTGCTGGATTCTGGTGAGGGAACCACGGAGCTTCCTCGGGTGCCAGAGACACAAAGAGCCCAGGCCCCACCCACAGGGAAAAACAGGGATGGGCCATGGGGACAGGGACAGGGATGGGACAGGGATGGGACAGGGATGGGACAGGGATAGGGGTGGGACAGGGACAGGGACAGGAGACAGGGATGGGACAGGGATAGGAGAGGGATGGGGACAGGGACTGGAGACAGGGACAGGGACAGGGACAGGGACAGGGATGGGACAGGGACAGGGACAGGGATGGGCCATGGACTGGGGACAGGGATGGGACAGGGACAGGGTCAGGGAGGGGACAGGGAGGAGCTGGGCACTGCCAGGGAAAGCAGGGCAGGAACTGGGAATGTGGGGATGGGACAGGCACGGGGAATTTGCCATCAGTGCCCGGGCAGGGTGGGAGCCGTGGGCAGAGCCAGGAGCATCTCCAGGTGCCCGGGCTCCTGTCCCGTGCTCTGGCTGTAAACAAACCCCCATGGATTCGTGGAATGCTTTGTTCCTCATCCATTTTTTTCCAAAATGAAGCAACCCAAGAGAGCCTGGAGGGCCTGTGCCACACAGGCTGGCAGCGCCGGCCCTCTCAGCTCTTGGAAATGCAGCAGGTAAAGGTGGGAAGGGATATCCATGTCATTATCTCCTGCACATTTCTGTCCCACAGAAGGACCAGAATCATGGAGTGCAGCCAGGAAATTCCATTTTCCTGTTATCCATCAATCCATCAACCATTAATGGCTACTGGCTCCATCATTCCCAGGGACAGGGGAAACAAAACATCTTCAGGGGAGCTGGGGGGCTCCTGAAAGGATCACAGCTGGATGAAGGGCATGGAGATCCTCCTCCTCCTCCTCCTGGCCTTGCACCTGCTGCCAGCAAGGCAATTCCACGAGTGATGGTGATGGAAACCTTGCTGGAAAGGAGATGTGCAGTGATGGAAAGGAAGGCAGGAAAATTTTAAGCTTTAAATAATATTTTTTCCCTCCACCGGGATTTGTACAGAGAGGCACAGGAAATGCCAACCTCACCCTGGCTACCAGCAAAGTGCAAGCATTTAAATACAATTAATGCCAAATACCATTTAATTATGATATTGCATTATAATGCAATACACCATTTAATTAATGATTATAAAAATAATAATATAATAATCTATTCCCTCATTTGCAGCCCATGGACAATATTCCAGTGGGTTGTGACTCCATGGAAAGTCTCGTGAGCAGCACTCACTGAGCTGGAGCTCTGTCTGCTGTGTAAGTGGAACTTCACAAAGGATAATTTTTAATTTTGACATCCCTTCTAAAGAAAATTCAAACCTAAGTAACAACTTCTGTTCCAGCTTTCAGTGGGGCCATCGGGCCCCCAAAATAAACTGTTGTTTTTAACACTGATTTGTGTACAAACCCATGCACATTTGTTTGCAGAGATCAAAGTGGATTCCCAGTTTGCAGACGAGGCCGTGGCCGCAGCAGAGCCGGGAAAACCCTCCCTGGCTGTTTGAGCAGTGCGTGCTTAAACACAGCTCTGCAGCCCAAAAATCCCGCAGAGCCCTGCTCCGGGGGCAGCCAGGAGCCCTTTGCAGGCTCAGTTTGGGATCTCGGAGGGGAACAGCCCTGGATCAGTCATTGCCCAGGGGCTGCATTTCCCTCCGGAGCGCAGGGCAGCGGGCGGGCTCTGCCAGCAGCTCCCATGTGGGCACCTTGAGCCTCATGCTGGAGCAGCTCCTTGCTGCTGGAGGTGAATCCCAGCATCTTCCCCTTCTCCTCCTGGAGGGGAGCAGAGCTCCAGCTGTCCAAAGGGACATTCCACTGCGTCCTGCCCAGCCCCTCCCTGGGGACAGGGCGAGGGGTGCCCGGGAAGGAGAAGCGAACGCGGGCTGTGCGTCTGAAGCCTGGCAGTGCTGGAATTCAGGGGATCAAGGGGCTCTGAAGGGAATCAGAGCTACCTCGTGTTCAGCCACTCCCCGCTGGGCAGGTACCTGGAGCAGCAGATGCAAAGTTAATGGTGTTTAATAAAGTATCTGCAAAGGGAAAAATATCAGACAGAACAGGATGAGGACTCTGGCTGCATTCCCGTGGCCATTCTGGTTCCATTTCTACCATCACTTTATCAACATTTCAGGCTTGATTATTTGGATACAAAAAAAAAAAAAAAAAAATTTGGCTCCAGGAACAACTCAGCCTTCTCAAGGACGTGGTGGATTTCAGCTGAGGTTGGTTTCTGCTCAGTGAATCTATTGGCAGTTGCTGTGTATGAAGGGGTTGATCTTTAAAGCATCAATTCACGGGGTGTTTGTCTTTCCCTGTGCCTGCTGTCTGCAAATCCTTTAGCAGGCAGAGATCTGGGGCAGTCCTGACCACAGCAGCATATTTTATTTGTTGAAAATCAGTTTTGTATTGTAATAAAGAATATTTGCTGTGGCAGCCTGGGTTTTTTTCGGAGACTGATTTATACCTGTCCAGACAGCTAAAGAAAAATGCTTTAAAACTGAGCTGCACAACTCTATTATCCTAAGTATCAACTCTCAAATTCCTGTAGTGAACTGACTGTGAATTTCTGATTAAAAATGAATTCTAATTAATTTAAGGATCAGAAAGAAACAAAAGGAAAACCATGAGCTGCTACCTGACATGCTGGATGGGAATGGCCTGGTGTGGATGGAGGGTTGAAAATGTGTGAACACACCCTGGGATCCTGGAGTGGGTTGGAGGGACCTTAAAGCTCATCTGCCATGGGGTGCCTCCCACCATCCCAGGCTGCTCCAGTCCCCTCCCAGCCTGGCCTTGGACACTGCCAGGGATGAGGCATCCCAGCTGGAGCTGGGCTGGAAGCGGCTCTGATCCGTGGTGGAGCGGAGCTGGATCCCCTGGCAGGGCCTGGCGAGGCAGGAGGGCAAAGCTGCAGTGGGGACAGCCTGGAAAGCTCCTTCCCAAAGTGTCCTCCCGGAGAGATTCCTGCTGCCAGGCGTGGAGCTGGGGGCTCAGCAGCTCAGCTCTGCCATGGGAGGCAGAAATGCCAAATTCAGCATCACGGGAGGAGGAGGAGGAGGGAGGGATGGGCATTCCCGGATGGATCCGTGCCTGGGAGAGGGGAGAGGGCGGAGGAGCCCAGGATGGGAAGCCAGGGGTGACTCGGTTTGGAAGCATTCTGTGTTCCTGCTCTTTGGCAGTGGCTGACTCCTGGTGCTGCTCTCGTCTCTCCTGGCCGGGACCCCGTTCCTGGCTGCTCCCGTTTTTCCCACTGGGACGTTTCTATTTATAGCACCTGGGGTGTGCAGGGGCAGCTCAGCCTGGGCTGGGCCAGCTTAACCCCTGAGGCACAGCTCAGCTGGGACAAGCTTAACTTCCCCCAAACCAGCTGCCCGAGGAGGAGCCTCCTCCTTTGGGAATCTCCTCTCCAGAGGGGAGCTCCGAAAGGCGCCCAGGGATTGATTGTGGGGTCCCTGCTCCTGCACTCGCCCTCCACATTCCCTGATTTCCATGGGCTCCTTCCTTCTTCCACCCTTCGGGGGTGGGGGCCCATTCAAGTGGTCCCAGGACAAATAAATGCATGGAGCCATCAATGTCCAAGCAGATCCACAATCATTAATTTCGGGATGAGTCCTGCAGTCCAGCCTGGTCTCTCAGGGCTCTCCCTGGGTTGTAAGGAAGCAAAAATTCATATGAAAGAAAAGTTTAAATTCTGGACTTTGAAGGTTTTTTTTCCCCTCTGCATTTCTGTGTTTGTTTTTTAAAGTGGAACCTGGGAGCCCAGGCAAAGCCCAGCACGGGCTGTGTGCTCCCATCCCTGCACATTCCCGGGAAACCTCATGGGATCCTGGACTGATTTGGATTGGAAGGGACCCTAAAAATCATCCCACCCCACCCAGCCATGGCAGGGACACCTTCCACTGTCCCAGGCTGCTCCAAGCCCTGTCCAGCCCGGCCTGGGGCACTGCCAGGGCTGGGAATGCAGGTGACACAGGAAAACCAGCAGTGGAAATGGGAAAAGGTCGCTCACACAGGCAGAATTAATTACAAAACCAGTCCTCGACTCCTGCTTATTTAACTTTTTGTTTGCTTGTTTTTAATTCTTTAATATAAACTAGTCAGTTTAAATTATTTTAGATGCAACCAGAGCCCCTATTTTTCTGATTTAAACCAGTTATAAATATGATTTTCTCATTGCAAACCGAAGGAGTCCCTAAAGCAGTTCCAGATGCCAGACATGGACATTTGTAACATTCCTGCTGGAGGGATAACTTCAGATATTGAATCCAAAGCAACAAGTTTAACAAACAAGACTCTGACACATGAAGAGATAACATGGTGGGAAGAAAAAAATCCCATATGTGAAATTTCGATGAAACTTCTCCAGTTTGTACAAAGAGTTTTACAAAGGTTGGTTTGAGCAAAGGCACAGCTCAAAAATGAAACATGAAAAAGAGTGAAAGAACTGGACTGGGGAGAAGTGGAATAAAATGCAAGAAGGAAGAGGCAAATAAAGAGAGTCAGTAAACAAATGGGAACTTTAAAAAGAATTGCAAAATACCAAAGAGAAAAGCAGAAAATCAAAAGAAATGCCAAGGAAGGATAATTTCAACAAGGCAGGAATAAAAAATGGAGATATATGAGGAAAAGGGCAAGAAATACCAGGAGTTAAAATGTTCTAAAGACAACAAAACTGTGAAAATACTCAGGGGGAAAGAGAAAATATGAAGAAACCTCATTTTGTATTAATTGTGTTCCCTTTCAGACAGCACATTCCAGTGCTGGAAAAGCTGCTGTAATGAGATTATTGTTTACAGCAGGTTATTTATTCCTCAGCTGCTTCCTGTTCAGCCTGGCTGTGTTTGATCCCATTCTGTCAAACCTTGCAGTGGAGCCCTTGGGTTGCTACCTGAAAAGAAAGACTTAATCACACCAATGGATTTGGAACAAAAATCCTCATTACAGCCCCATTTCTCCTAAAGGTTTTGTGTGATTACCCCAAGCTCAGGCTGCAGCTCTCACAGCTCCTGGCGATCCCCAGCTGTTGATGTTTGGGGGGCTTGGGCTGTTCCTCGACCTTGAGCAGCTCAGGTTTGGGGTGGCAGTCACCCAGAATCTCCCCTTCAGTGCGATGCCAAGAAACACAAATTAAATTAAATATTAGAGCCCGAATTTTTAGATGGAATAATTGTGTCTAATCCTTCAGTGGCTGTTGAAAATTGCTGCCCTCGCAGCATGGTGGATCTCTGAAATTTTGGGGAAAAGGACATTGGAAAATAGGCATGAAACCCCCCAAAGAAGCAATAAAATAACCCCAGGAGTATGCTGAGGGAGCAAGTGGGAAATGTTGTATGGAAATATGCTTATAGGGGGAAAATTATTTTATTATTGTGTGTTTGAAACAAGCAGGTGCCCACATTTTTCATGCAATGGCACAATTGCGTTAGGCACTAAAATCAGATTTTAACGTACTTTTAAATGCTCTTCTTCCCCTCCACTCCAGGGTTTGAAAGTGGGGGTTTTGTCACCGCTCTCCTGGCTTGAAAAGCTTCTTTTAAGCGCCCCACAATTACCAGAGTGGCTGAGAGACCATCTCCTTGATAAACTTCCTCGCTAAGGGGAACCCAGGACAAAAAATGAGCCTGGTTCTTTAAAAGTTTATCCCTGTGGCACCATCGTGTAAGCATCCATATGGGACAGTAAAAATGGAAGACGACACATTAAATGACATTATTATAAAATGCAATACTCTTGGAATGATCCCTTATTAAATTAGGCTCTATGATCTGAGATGAATTTCCCCGATCCCTAATCCATCACCAGAGAAATATTAAAAGATAGGTCTCAACTGGCATTAGAATCGCACTCAGTCTCTACTTTCATTATTTTGAATTAGGGTGCTACTGGGGGGAAGCCTCTTAATGAGAATTAGAGTGATTCACTGGCCTCCTTTTGGATTTTGACAAGTAAAATATTAACTCTTCAGTCACAGCTGTCGGAATTAAAATACTTGGCAGCCACAGATGCACAAATTAAATTGGCCTTTATGTTTCCATATTGCTGACCTCCTTAGAGGCAAAAACATCAAACCCAACAATAACAGCAAACCCACAGCATGTCATTCCTTGGAAGAAAATATATTTATTGAAGTTTTTATATTTGTTTCAGTTTTGAACACATAATTGAACAAATATGGGACGTTTCTACAAAAGGCTCTTATTTTAATTCTGCGTTCTGTAAAACTTCAGCTACAAATCAGTTCCTCTGAACCATTAATCAGGCAATAAAATAATAAATGAAGTTATTTCGGGGATTTCTTAACTGTTTAAACCAACATAAATCAGATTTACATGCAGCGCATCAGTGAAAACATCTTAATGGCTTTGACTGGCATTTCTTTGGGATTGTTTCTCTGGTTTTAATAGATTCTTTTTCTTAGGAACAATATTTGAAAACGCACAATTATTGCAAAAGAACAAAGCTTTTTATTAGCAGCGCTCCAGTTTGGAACAGCAAAACAAGCTGGAGTTTAGCAATGCCAAGAAAAGATCCTTTCTGATCTTTTCCCCTCTTTTTTGATTTACTGCTGTGGCAGTGGAATTTCAATTAGTCTCAGTTAAACGTGTCTCAATTAAGCACATTTCAATAATAATATGAGTTTCCAAAGTGGAATTGCAGCCTGGGAAAGAAAGGAAGGCTGCAGAAGTGACGCAGAGGTGATTTTATTTCTTTTCTTAAGCCCTACTGAAATCCTCTGCCCCATCCCCTCCACGCCAGCTGGGTTTGCTGTCCTTCCCCGTGTCTCTGGTCACCTCCAGCGCGTCCCTCCTCCCTAACGATCCCTCATTGATCCCAGCTGTGCTGGGCTGGGCGCGCTGGCAGGGGGACAGTGATGGATGTCCCGGACCCCTGTCCCACTTCATCCCAGGATGATCTCCCTGGATCCGTCCTGTGCGGGGAAAATCGGGGGCTGGGGCCGAGGCAGGCACAGGGGGGTGGAATTCTGGCTCCTTGGGAGAGAAGATTTGGGATCCTTCACCTGCAGGAGGTCACAAAGCTCTTCCAGGGAATTCCTTGGAGCACAGGTCGGGATTTGCTGCGTGCTGGGGAGTGGAGAGGCTGCAAGGCTGACAGGATGAAGCACTTTGTGTTTGATGTGAGGAAATGGAGTTTGTTACCCACTTGCTGCTTTCCCAGTTTTCACTCATCCATAACCAGGGGAAGGTGGTGCCTCTTCTGCTCCTGACAGGGGAGTTTCAGAGCTGACAACACAGCATCCTTGATATCTAAAGCAATCCAGCTCTGAAACCTTAATATTTGGGAGTATCCTGTTCTTCCCTGGCAGGGCTCTGCTGGATGCATTTTCACTGTGCACATTTGTTATTCCCCTCTCCCCAGGCAGCTGGGAGCACCTCCCCAGTGACATGGGACACACTCGCTGTGCTCAGCACGAAGGAACCGGCCTCAAGTTGTGCCAGGGGAGGCTCAGATTGGATATCTGGGAAAATTTCTTCACCAAAGGGCTTGTCCTGTGCCAGGGCAATGGTGGAGTCCCCAGCCCTGCAGGGATTTAACATCCCTGGGCGTGTGGCACTTGGGGACATGGGCAGTGTGGCCTTGGCAGAGCTGGGAGCGGTTGGACTCCGTGGTCTGAGAGGGCTTTTCTCGAGGATGGGGAGTGCCCATGTGGCTGGGACCCTTCAGGGCTGGGACATGCAGCCCAGCCTGGTGAGAGCCTCGGGGCTCCTGGCTCTGCCCTCAGGCACACGTGGGGACAATGTCCCACCAGCAATCCCAAAGCTCTCCCAGAACCGCTTCTCCATTGGTTTCATCGCTCCCATTCCATCATCTCAGCCATGCAAGCAGCTCCTCCGTGGGCCTGGGGCTTTCCTAGGAGCACTCACCCCACGTCTCCTCGCCACATCCCCACTTGGTGCTGAAACCCTTCTCCCTCGGAGCGCCACTCCAGCCCCGGCTCAGTCCGGGATTCCCAGTCTGGATTGGGGCTGAGAACCCACACAGAGTTTTCCAGGCTCTGTGGCTCCTTCCCAGGTTCCTGGTCCGGAGCTGGGAACACCACGGAGCCACCTCAGCGTGTGAATTAGTCCCGGGAACTACTTAATCCATCTTCCCTGGAATTAAATGTGCACGGAGAGCTGCCGGGGGCCGCGCCGCGGGCGCCTTTAATTTCTTTTTTAGAAGGCATTAGCAGAACTCGATAAAGGGTCAAGTAATTTCATCCAACTTGCCACCAGTTAGTTAAGGGGAAGCGACAGGGCTGGAGCCTGACGCTGTTACAACCCCGCAGAATCATTTCGTACAACAGGAGGTTTAAAACCCCATTTATTTTTTTTGGCAGGAGGGACGGTCCCGAGCTGGAACGCGTTGCCCCAAACGTCGATGTTTGCAGGTTTGGGGTGGGCTGGGAGCCCCAAAATGAGATGGTTACTTGTGGCACGGGAGCGCCTGAGGAGCGAGGCCGGGGAGCCTGGCCCGGGAGCAATTCCCGGGAATTGTGAGCGGACAGTGGGTCCGCGGGGAGCGCTGGCAATCATGGCGGAAACAATGTTTGCATCGATCAGCTGTCACGGTGATTTATGGCTTCATTTTGCTGTAATGGAGAATTAGTGGAAAGATTATCAGGGACTCAACACTTTGGCTTGTTACCCATGTCCAGACGAGCAATTTGTCTCCCTGAAGCAGTGAAATACTTGTGACAGCTCCAACACTTGCCCTAATTCAATCAAGAGAAAATGTTGGAATTAATTTGTTACAAGAAAATTTAAATATGTTCAGCAAACAGTAACCGCAGAGCAGCAGCTGATTTATTGTGCTCGGCAAGATATCGATCCGCTTCGATCTGCTCCATGTTGAGGTTTTAATGTGTAATAATTTCCAATTTAAAGCTCCTTTTCAAGATCACGGGTTTAAAGAGAGGGCAGGCTGGGTCTCAAGACCTGATTAGGAGCCTGTTGCAATGGCTTTGTCAAAAGCCTGTTTGAATGTAAATTCATAGTTATCTTTTGCACTATCTTTAATATTCTTGACATGGATTTTATTGTGTGTCAAACCTCAGGCCAGCTGCCTGCCACAACCATTAATGAAACATCTTAGGAAATAAATCTCAGTCTTTATACAATATTTTTAAAAACCTGAAACATTAGATGTCAGCGAAAAAGGTGGAACAGCATCTTTTTTTTTTCCCCCTGCACAGTAAAGCATCAGAGATGGAGCAGTTTTACAGCTTCCCTACACAATTAGATTGAATTATTGTGCAAATGCTATTATGCCATAAGCCTAAATTCCAAAGTCTGCAGGAATATTTTAGGTGCTTGTACAGATCTGTTATCTTCATTGAAGGTGTGACAGCTCTTTCCATCCATACAAATCTATAATTTTTAAGGTTTTCGTTATTAAAATGCTCTCCCCTAACGCCTGCAGGGTGACACCGCTCAGGGAGGTGGCTGGAGTTTGGAAATCCAGTTCCTTATAGCTCAGGGTGGTCTGCAGGCTGTGCCAGCTCCTCTGCCTCCCAGCTCCTGCAAAATGGGGGGAAAAACTAAATGTGCTCAGTGAGTCCTTTCAACCACATTGTTATGATTGATTAAAGGGAAACCCAGGGCTAAAACCTTGTTTAATAACCAGTCTTGTAGCTCCAGCTTTGAGTTTTCATCAACATTTTTAGAGCATCAGTGGGTCACGTAATTAGAGAGCAATCCTGTTCAACCTAATCAATAAAGAGTCAGCACCACCACTGGACATATCCATAGCCAAGGATTTTTTTGCTCATTAGTAGAGTTTGTTTTAGTAATTCTTAGTTTTGCTGCCTCAGACCGAGCACTGCAAAATCAGCTCTCTTTATTTTAACTGCTTTTGAAAGTATTTCTGACAATGTCTGGGCTGTCAAACACAGGGTTTGGGCATCATCTCTGGGTCAGCCATGCTGGGAGGTGCAGCCCCCCAGGCTTTCCCAGGAAAGCCCACACTAGGCATTGGGATTTTTCCCAAATGGGCAACAGGAGAGGGGTGTGAGCACCTCAGCCCCACATGGGTGATCCCAGGAGGGCCTTTGCACCTTCCCAGTGCAGGAGAAAGGACCAAAGCTGGAGAAGCTGAACTCCTGAGCCTGCTTGGCCATCAGAGCACCTGCATTAAGTATCTCCATCCCCAAGGTGTGTAAAATGCTGTTTGAAGGATGAATGTTGTCCCACCACACAGGAGCTTCCTGCGCGGCAGCCACGGCCACTGGAGCCACTTCCCAGGCTCTGGACTTTGCTGGCTCTGCAGAAGCCTTTGCAGAAGCAGCATTTGGCTCTGTTGGAGATTTTGGAGACAAAATGTGACAAATTCCTGGTCCTACATCCAGTTCTGAGTGAAGGTAATCCACAAGGGGTCCAGCGGGGATTGCGCTGGATCAGTGACTGAAAATGAGGCGGGTTTGGACAAAAGAGCCACACGTTGCTCCCTGGGGACACTCTGCTTCAGGGGTGGTGGCCTGGCAGCACAGGGTCCCCTGGCACAGCCCCGGGGAGGGGACACGGCGGGATCATGGCCACTGTGCTGGGACACATCCCTTGGATGCACCTTGGCCCTGCCTTGGCCTCCTCCAGCCCAGCTTGGGCAGAGCTCCCACGCATCCTCGGCCTCCTTCCCAAAAAACCCTTCCCTGACCCCTCAGCAAGATGAGATTTCATCTCTCAAGGGCTCCAAAGACTTCCTCGATCTCGGATGGTGTCTCTGGTGCAAGGATTTAATGCTGCAGCCACGCTCCCACCTCACTCCTCTCCATGAAGGAGCTGAACATCTTCCCCCTTCCTGAGGCATTCTCTCTCTGCCCTTCCACATGTGTGCACTCGGTGCCTTTGGTAAAGCAAATACAATTTTATTAAATTCTGTGCATGAGTTGGATCATAAAAGAAAAGGGATTATGGACATGTTGTAGCAGCTTTGTGAAGGGAGGTGTCCCTGTATTTCTGAGATTCTCTCTGACTGAGGGCTTCAGGATTGGGAATTAATATTCTTTTTATAAATGCCATGCTGATATTGTGCTCCCACCTCTGCAAATCCATAATTACAACTCAGTTTTTCATTACAAACTAGAAACGTAAATATTTCTGTGGTCTTTGATGGAATTTAACTTCTGCAGCAAATAATATCTGCACATGTGTTTCCTATCTTGTTCTTTCCCATGTAATACCAGGCATGCTCCAGCCAGTAAAATGTTATTATAAAAGTCCCTTTGCTGCAAGTCCTGACCAAAAAATCCGTGGCTTTCTATCAAAAGTGTTCCTGTGGGTTCCTGGGAGCCAGCAGAGCTCTGGTGGTTGGAAAGGCCATGGCAGGAGCAGCTTTGTCTTTCACGGTCACAGCTTCAGGGGGTGCCCCATCCATGAGATCCTTCCTTTACCCTGCACCAGAGACCCTGAGATCTCCTTTTCCTCCCAGTTTAGGAGAAGCCAGGCTGCTGCTGGGTGATTTTGGGGGGCTGGGAATCCCCAGCCCCCTCGGAGAGCGAGGCTGAGCATCCCTGGGCTCTGCAGCCCAGCAGGGAGGGATGGCCCACACCAGTCCTGTGTGACCTGGAGGAGAATCAGGCCTTGACATTTAAAATTGAATTAGGCTCATATTTAAAACAGAGATAAACTGACATTTCAAACAGCCCAATGTTCTGTTGTTTCGATTTGCTTCTTTTTTCTCCTTCTCTTTCTTCATTTTTCATGGCTCAAGGCTCCACCACGTTGGAAGTGGCTCACTGGGGGTCTGCTGCTGGATCATGACCTGCAGGAACCCCGGGGCTGGGGTCTCACTCTTGTTCCTCCAGCCCTGCAAGCAAAAAGAAACCTCCTGGCTGGCTCCAGTGGGATGCAGTGTTGTCCTCACCCGTTAATGTGTCAAAATGCAACACCAAAATCGGCTTGAGATCGTTCCCGAGCCGTCGGGAGCGCTGCCAGCTTAAATTGTATAAAAATGTTGGTCAACAGTGCTAAAAGGCAGCATTGTAGATTAATAATATCAAGAGAAATCCTAAAACCTCATCTCATTTTCAGAGCCCTGCATTTGGTTTTCCTCTCTCCCTCTCTGCTGGAACAGCCAAGAACTGGTTTGGTTCCTTCTGTGCCTCAGTGAGCCCCGAGAAATGAACTTTTCCAGCTCCCACTCATCAGCGTGGCCCTGCAGCCACGGGCTGCAAATCCCACTGGGGGATGTTTATTTGTTTTTAAAAAGTCCTATCAGAATCTGGATCTGCTTCTGCAATTGTCTTTGGTGCTGAAATACAAGTTTAGGGGCTGCTCATGGCTGCAAACACCAGCGTTGGGAGAGGGCTGAGAGAATGGCATTCCTTTCAAGTCAGATTTGCACAAAGCACAGAAAAAAATCTGAGGAAAAATAATCTTTAAATAAGTTACCAATTGTGAACTTTACAACAGTGCCAGCCATTAACAATAGACCCTCTTGGGGTGGGTTTTGCTCCCTTCCCATAACAATTTTTTCTTTCTGCAAGGTCATTTTAGGTCCTCAGCCTCAATAATTATTTGCTCCACGAGCTGTTGTAGACAGGGCTGTCTTCAGCCTCTCGGCTCAGAGGGAGAAACCCGATCAGGCCGTGGGATCCTTCCCAAATCTCTGCCAGCACAAACGGCTTTATTTTGCCCAGCATGACAAGGGGTGTCTCCACGAGGCTCTGGCACCTCTTGGGCTCTGCCTGCTGCCCCTGGCCCCGCAGCCAGCGGGAAGGACAGGGCTGTTCATGGGGGTGAAGCCCTGGCTGGGCTTTTCCAGCATTCCCATTGTTGCACAGCTGAATCCAATCACTGCTATTTGTTTTTCAAAACAGGGCCCAGCTCCCTGTTGCTGGATGATGTTTTCATCCGCTGACATTTGAAAGAGCTATTTCAAAACAAGCTGAGAAGGTTTCTAGAATGCCTCTATTTTTAAGGTTTTATCGAAATCAGCTTTTAATTATCTGTTTGGAAATAATTGTTAGTAAACAGCTCCTTGCCTGCTCTGAAGGCGCTCACCAGACCTGTAAAAACCAGCTAAAAATGGCACATTTGGGGAAAGGAGATGGTTCCTCCCAACCCACAGAGTGATCAGATAATGCTCAAGCCCATGTGCTGTATCCCAGACAATGCAGCTGAGATTAACCATTTCCTTCAGCCCCTGAATCTTTGTTCCACTCAAGAATAAAGGTAGAGCAAAGTTATTTAAAAAAGAATCAGCCTCTTCCTTGGAAAACCCACAGCTGGGCTCTCCTGCCCGGGGGGAGCTCCCAGCAGGAGCAGATTTCAGGAATTTCTGAGCATCCTGTTGTGACTGAGGGTCATTCTGGGGGATGCATTTTATGAAGGATGGGAAATTGGTTTTGCTTGATTATGGTTAGGACTCTCTTCAAATGATCTGCCAGGACTTCAGGATGTCAAGAAAGAAAAGAGAGAAGAAACTAATGCCTTCAGAAGACAATTTTGACCTGCTGAGCTGTTGTGTCTCCTGATCCTGCCACAAAGAGCTACCAGATGTCCCTGTCTCATTTCCAGGAGTGTTTCACTAATTTACATTCCCAGGAAAATGAGTAGCCCAAAAACCAAGGCTGACTCATGTCAGCTGTGGCCATGGGCTTTGCCCACTTGCCATCACCACGGGCAGCCCCATAACAACCAATTACTCATAATTAATTAACATCAAATTGTCTGAGTGGAGTCCAGGCCTCATGCCTGTGACCTCAGCTCACAATTAATTTAATTCCCCCCCAGCCCAACCCAGGTTTGACTCTGGAGCTTCACTCACTCCAAGACAGCAATTCCTGCACCTGGGTCAGAAGGAAAGGCTCCCAAAACCTTCTGAGGAGAGAGGGAACCTGCAGGAATGCTTTAGTGTGAAACAGCAATCCCCATCCCAGCAGCATGGCCCAGATGACATGGGGACATTTGGCCATTTGCTCTGCCATGGATAAGGAGGTTTTGGAACAGTTGTGACCTCTGAGGAGGTGAGGGGTCATGGAACCATGACCCCATGGAAGGGTTTAGGTTGGGAGGGACCATCTCATTCCAACCCCTGCCGCTGGCAGGGACACCACGGAGCCTCCCTTGCTGCAGCATTTCCACCTTGCAAACCCTTTGGCATTTTTTAATGGCCTGCCAGAACCTGGCACTCTTGGTATGGAGGACACATTCCAAACTAAGATGACTGTTTAAATCCCACCAGGCAGAGCCAAGCTAATCAATTTACCTTATCAAGCTCCAATGTCTAATTAGAGCTCTCCTGACACTGCTCCCAAGCTGGGTTCAGCTCGTCCTGGAGGCACAGTAGCCCTTTTATTACTTTCTACAACTTAATCACTGTCCTTTAAAGATGTTTTCTCTGAATTGCTCAAAGGTTAGCTCCTCTGTCAATTTAAGTCAATATCCTCTTCTTTTCAAAATTAATTGCTATTAATTAATCACCGTCTGAAGGAGTTTATTGGTATTGATTGGGTCCCTTTTGTGTGTTTCTGTGAGATCTCTCATTGGTCCTCCTGGCTGGGTTTGTTTTTCACCCACACCACAGAGCCCCTTTGGGTGAGCAGGGGTGGCCAGTGGCTCCAGACAAACATCCCAATGTCCAGGAAAATCTTTCTGCCAAAGGATATCCATGGTGTAGGTGCCTCTGGACTTTATGGGATTCTCTGTTGCTCCTGAGTCACTTCAAATATCAGAGCCCTTCTTCCAAACCTATTCTCAGCACTTTGGAAACATGTCTTGGTTTTGGGCTCCTTTTTCCTGTGTCCATGGGACTGAGGAGCTGTCCCAGCACCCACATCTCAGTGGTAAGACCTTTGGGCACAGATTGGGGCCATTTAATCAGGACAGGACCCCAAATCTTTCTCTGCTTCACCTGCAGTGGAAGGAGAAGACCTCACTGTAAAATCTCCATGCAAGGCTCTGCCTCCCGCTGCTCTGCGGTGCTGGCGGGCAGCAGGAGGGTGATGATGGAAAAAACATTAATTTGCTTTCAAGTTTTGCACTGTTATTGGCATTTTCTCTCCGACCTTTTTCCCAGTGTAATCAAATAGCAGAGATCAATACATTAAAAGTCAGTTTTCCTTGGAAGCCTCTCCTGGCAATGTGGAGTGACCAGTGCGGCACCACCTTCCCAGTCAATCATTAAACTGGAGTTTGGGGGGATTCAAAAGACCCCAGGTCGTGTTGGGACCTTACAGGGCTGAGCAGAGTAGGGAAATGCAGCAGGAATGAGGATGGAGGAGGGAAGAGATTTCAGACTGAAGAAGAACCTGCACAATAAAGAGTTTTTCACAGAATGAGGAGCTGTTTAAGCACAGCTTAACCTTGGGATCAGTTTTATTCTGACAGCAGCAGGGACCGGGACCCTTCAGACCTCCCCTCCCGGCCTTGGGACACCCTCAGGATGATTCACACCTGAGAGGAGAACCAGCCACACCTCCCAGCCTGCCAGCAGGACCCACCTCAGCTCCTTCCCTGAGGATGAGCAGGGGGGATTCCTAAAGCAGAGCTTCCCACCAGCTTCCCTGGAAGAGCCTGATGGCTTTTCCAGCTGCTGGACGGGGTTCCCAGGTCCCTCTGGCCGGTGACACCACAGCCCAGGGCTCTGAGTGTGATTCAGGACTCCAGGAGCCATGTTCCAGGCTGCTGAGCGCTGTCATTTGTCAGCCTCTGAAAAGCCAGAATTCCTCCTCTCCAAAGATTCCCCAGCTCCCCGGGGATGTCGTCAGCGGCTTTCACCGCCTTGAAAAAAATGACATTTTTCTTTTTAAAGAGTACTACAATTATTATCACCAGGCCTCGGGGCACTTCACCCCAAATCACACAATGCTATTCCGGGTCTCTCTTTTACTACACAAATGTTCAAAACCAGCTGCTTAAATCCGGTTTTCAAAAGTGAATTGGGCATTTAGCAGCCTGAGGATCTCTTGGCGTCTCAGAGATGTTGTGGCAGCTTCCAGCAGCCAGGAGCACCCAGAGGCTCCATCCTGAGGCCAGGGACCAGGAGTGCCTTCCTGGGATCCTCCAGGGTGGGATGGGTTTGCTGGAACTTTTCTCCTTGCCTCACTCTTCAGGATGCCCAGATGTGAGAGCTGGCTCTGGCAGGGTCGCTCTCACTCGCCTCACAGAAAATATGGATTATATTTTGTGTATAAGGATTTTTGGATTAATCCTTGCTGAATTTGAGGGGCTAATTACTCCTGGGCCAGGCCCTAGAGGAGTTTTTCCCTCTGCAGCCTCTCCTGACTGTGTTTACGGGTGAGTTTCCCTGAGCACCTCCAAGACTGAAAGCTTTTTTTTTTTTTACGAGACAGATGGAGCTGTTCTTTCCAAGAGTGAGCAATATTTAACCTTAAGCACTTTCAAATCCGGCCTCAGGAATATTGAGATGAAAGGCTCGTGGCACTAAGCTCCTTTCAAATGGATATTGCAGCAGAGCTGCCTGGACATTTGTCTGGCTGAACCTGAGCAGTGTTTAACATGCTGCCGGTGTGCCCGCGCTCCTCGAGGAGCCCCGACAAGAATAAATACTCGTCTTTCAGATTTAATTTCCAGCGGCGGCTCCGCTCTCGCTATTGTGCTTCTTCAGAGCATCCTTTATTGGACTTGAAGTTCCAGAGAGTGGCAGGGAGGGTGTGGAGAGACAGCTTCACCCTCTCCCTGCCAGCGAGGAGTACAGCTGCAGTGCCTGGGGGTGGGACAGGGGACAATGGCCCTGGTGGCTCAGTGCCACCGCGGCCCTGCTCACCAGCACGGTGCTGCGATGCCCACGTGGTTTGGGTGGGAAAGCGCCTTAAAAATCACCTCGTTCCCCTCTCCCACGGCAGGGACACCTCCCACTGTCCCACGCTGCTCCAAGCCCCAGTGTCCAACCTGGCCTTGGGCACTGCCAGGGATCCAGGGGCAGTCACCTGCCAGGGCATGCCCATCCTGCCAGCCAGGAATTCCTTCCCAGTATCCAGTTTAAATTTACACTGTTTCAGTTTAAATCCGCGAGTTGTAATTATTGAAATGACCATATTCGATCAATGGAATTATAGAGTGATTTGAGTTGGAGAATTAACAGCTGGAGAGAATGAAATGGGAAGTAAAAATACATTTTCAAGAGCTTTTAGTTTTTTTTCTCGGCCTGTTGATTGGATTCTTTACAGAGAAATCCACATCTCAAAGTTGTGCACTGTGGGGGGAAGGGAATGGCTTTCTCCTCACTGCACAAAACACGGGCACTTCTCAGGTTTTCTAAGGCTCTTGTGTATCCTGAGTTTTCCAGGGAGCCCCTTTTGGCTTTGTCCTCTGCAGTGGCCCCATGGCCCGGCCACGATCTGTATTTGTCTTGATCAGGATATTAAACCCCAGTCGTGCACAAAGCACCGAGGTCCCAGAGCACCACTGTTGAACTAAGAAATCATTATCATCAGCCAGAGGAGAGGGATGGATGATGGATAATGGGTCTCTCCCTGCCCAGCGATCATTACGCTCCTGCCGATGAGGCAGCAACTGTCTTAAGTCCCATTAGTGGATGATGGGCTGTCTGGAAGAGGATCCTCATTCCTGGGCAGGCAGCTCGCTGCCTTAACCCCGCCGTGGAGCGGCTGTCCCCTCCCAGCCCAGCCCCCAGCTGGTGGGAAAGGCGGAACGGCATCTCCCCACCAGGCAGAAAAATGCAGAAACTGGAGCTGAAAGGCAAATTGCACCTTCCCGAAGGGTCTGCTGGGCAAAAAAAGATATATTTAGGGAAGTGTTAATGCAAATCTGAGGGAGTTGGAGAGTTTATAACTGAGAGATGTCTGCTGGTGACTTTTATGTCCGCGCAGCTCGGCGAGGGTTAAACTCCTCATTCATGGCTGGAGCATCGATGGCCGGGCTGGGGCTGGGGCGTGCAGGGAGCAGAGACAGCGGCGTCACCCCGAGGGATGCTCAGAGCTCTGCACAGCCGTGTCACAGCCAGTCTGGGGGGTGGGCAGCGAAACGGGAACGAGCTGGACGGCAGAACTTCAGCTCTGAAGGGGACGTGATGTGGGGACCATCCCCGGGGTGATGCTGGAGCCACCCCTGAGATGATGCGGGAGCCACTCCCGGGATGAGCAGGGGGAGGCGAGGATGCTGCCAGGAGTGGGGGAAGCTCTGGGGTGTCTGAGCAGCCCTGGGGGCTCCTGGCATCCATTGCCAGCGTTGGCTGGGAAATGCCGTGGGAAGAGCCGGGTCTCTCCTGACCCTGCAGATTCAAAGGGGCTCCCGGTCACAGCCAGTTCCGTTTTCATGGAATATTCTCCTGTTGCTGCGTGACCCCTGAGTCCTGCAGATCTGCATGGTATGGGAGGGATCTGTTAATCCCAGAATGGTTTGGGTTGGAAGGGGGCTTAAAAATCATCCCATCCCCACCCCTGCCACGGGCAGGGACACCTTCCACGATCCCAGGTTGCTCCAGCCTGTCCTTGGGCACTTCCAGGGATTATGGGGCAGCCACAGCTTCTCTGGGAATTCTATTCCAGAGCCTCCTCATCCTCCCAGGGAGGAATTCCCTCCTATCCACAGAATCAGAGAATCACAGAGTAACCTGGGTTTGAAGGGACCCACGAGGACCATGGAATCCAACTCCTGACCTCCGAGCTCCAGCTGGGACCTTCCACCACAAAGGATTTCTAATCCAACATCTGATCTGAACCTCTCTCAGTTTAATGCCCCACCCCTCTATAAAAGCGCTTGCGGATCTCAGTAATTTTAAGTAAACTTTGAGAAATTGAATTTTAAGTCATATCTAAATCAGATCCGTCCCTGGCCTGTGACCTGGGCACAGGGTAATGAACAGAGGTATCTGCTGGGAGTCCCCGGGGAGCAGCTCTTCCCTTGGCAGCTTTGCTCTCGATTACACAGCCCCGGCTGCTGTGATTCATCCTGACGTGATCCCCTGGCGATGAGAGCCCAGGACAGGATCCTGTGTTTAGCTGGAAATACATTTAAAAATGCATTCTGGAGGGTTTTCTTTAAATTATTAAAGAACAGTAATTCACCTTTTAAACTCACCAAGATGTAAAGCACTTTATGGACTATCTTTCAAATCGTTTTAAAAATCTTCAGATCCCCCTCTTGGTGCTCTCATAACTATTTAGTAAAACAATAATAAAACCAAAACCGATACAAATGTTGCCTGTTGTTTAGAGAAGTAAATATCCTTGGTAAGTCTTAGCAAAGCACTTACAACAGAGTGGTTTGGATGCAGTCCAGACTGTTCAATAGTTAATATATTATTCATATTAATAAAATAATGTTTGGAAAGGCACCAAGAGTCATAATCTGTGCAACCAGACCTGGGGTTTAGCAGTTAGTTGACAATTAGTTACCAGTTGAGGGTTTCCCATGTTTCTCTGATTTTTACTGGGGTGTGAAGAAGCTTTCAAGCCATGTCACTGTCACAGCTGTGACTTATTCAGCATTCCCGGTGTCCCAACCAAGCTTCTTCTGGGCCCTGGGGCTGGGCTTTCACCCAGGGGGCTCCATTCATTGTAAAATCAAATCCCAGAGGGACAAAAAGTTTGCAAAATTCCTGGGTGCCCTGGCTGGGGATCCCCCTGTGCCCCCAGCCCTGGCCAGAGCCCTCGCAGCAGCTTGGAGGGGCTGAACCCTCTTGCCGGAGCAGCAGAAAACAAACGAGCCATTTGTAACCCTTAATTTAAACAGCTCCCGAAGTAATAGTATAAATAGTATAATGCAATTGTAATGGCTGATGAATTATGCATGCAGCCTCTTCCCTCTTTGAATATGCATGAGGCAGGAAATCGCCAAGTGGCACAATATTGCTGCTTTAGTGCTTACTTAGAGCCCTGCCCGGGGCTCTGGGGACAGCCAGCCCAGGGCTGCAGCTCCCCTGTCTCCTGCTCAGCCCGGGGATGCTCCAAACCTGCTGAGAAAGAGCTTCTGGTCGGGACAAATCCTGCAGGAAACCCTGCACTTCCAGCCTTGGGTGGGGAGGGTGTAAATACCAGAGCCAGCCCCAGCTTTGTACAGTCAAGCTTAACAATCAGGGTAATATCAAACTAGTTCTAGGAGCTGAAGCAAATAAATTAATTTCAGTGACAGGAATAAAGTGGATCTAATTAGGAGTCCCTCTGCAGTGCCTCATTAGTGTGGTTGGTAAGTAAATGAAATTTCAGCAGTAGTGAGTTAGACTATTTGTCTTGGGGTATTTTTAGGAGTCACAAAATGACAACAAACTGGGTTTTCCTCCCAGAAAATTTCCTTCATCAGATGTCTGGGGGCCTTTTTCACAGAGCATGGCACAGCCACTTCATTTACATTCCTTGGGCACTTGCCTCCCTCTCCGCAGCTCATTCATAAATTGAAACAAATCAAAGGGATTTTTGGAGACAAATGGATTTTAGCTGTCTCACTGCCTGCCTGTAACTCCAGAGAGCAACGTGCTGCTGGTGAATCTGGACACCTCAGAAACTTCATCCCCTGTGAACACACGACTCTTTTTCCCTTCTGTGGGTGCCACCACCCTCCTGCACAGACACCCCCACGGCGCAGGGTAATTTTATTACAGGCCTGTGCAAGGAGCAGTCATTTGTCAGTCCTATTCAACTTGAGGCAGCTGTTGGTAACCTGCAATCCCCATTGTCAGTCAGCAGCGATTTCCCTTGACTTTCAGTGCCTAGAAAGTCATACCCCGTGGTAATTTAATGAGTGGGACATAAAAATTCTGGTCATACCCAGCCAGCAGTGGTCCTGGCAGATCATTTAGTGAGAAGCCCTCCTTTCAGGACACAGCCCTCCGATGGAAAGCTCAAAGTTATCCCTTTAATTATGTCCTCAACACATCAGAACCCCAAACCCCCAGCAATTCACAAGGTTGGTATTTTTGGGATGCGCTGCCACCTCCGATCCCGTTGTTATTACAACACCACAAGGTCTGGACATGGAGAGTTTAATCAAATTAATGGAGCTGCTGTTCTGGAGAGGTGGCCAGGGGACACGTGCCCTGAGCAGGGAGTGACCTGGAGCCTGGCTGAAGAGCTCTGCTCCTTGATGAGGGGAAGTGAGAGATCCCAGGAGCTCTGCAGCTGTTTGCAGCTTTCCAGGATTGGTTTGTTATGTGAAAAGAGGGTTTTTTTTGCATAAAAGGTGAGATTGCTGCCAGGGAAAGATACAGGTTGCATCTGGGTGAGGGCATTTGGGTGCTTTCTGCCTGGTCCTTCCGTCAAAAAGTGCTCACAGCCTCCCCTGACACCTGGAATGACAAGAACTGGGAACAGTGTGGGAAAAGCCCCCAAAAGCCTTCTTTTGTAGGTCTGGGATAAAAACCTGCATGAGCTTTTGTCCCTTTCGCAACCTGAATTTCTCCATTTAACAACAACCCCTGTGATGTTGGCAAAAGATTTGGATTGGGATTTTGACATTCAGCTGAAGAAATGCTGGAATTAAGCACAATTTTTATGGCAGATTGAAGGCAGGTTGGACAGGGCTTGGAGAAACCTGTGTTACTGGAAGATTTCCCTGCTCATGGCACGGGGGTGGAATGAAAAGAGCTTTAAGTCCCGCCCAAACCAAACCATTCTGTGATTTTAAGCCTGTTTTTAACACAAGAGCAGCCTTAAAGAGGTGGCCCAAAATCAGGGCCTACCCATTGCAATCAGCTCTACCAAGAACATCAATTTGAGCTGGGCTTTTAAATCTTTATTAGACCGCAGAGGTTGGGTCATCTAAATTAGTATAAAGTTCTTAGCAGATTTTCAGCCAGTGGCTGTGATTAACATCTTTATTAAACATTTTTACATTGATTAAATTCAGACACTTCCATTCTGTTCCACAGTGTGACTGCCTAGAAATTGGGCCACACAGGATGATTCATAAAGTTTAGATACCAGAATAACATCCTCAGGCAAGAATAATTTGATTTCCCCCCTCCCCTCAAACATGTTGCCATAGATTTTCCTAAATGTTTTACAAACAGTTATTAAAAGCACATTGAGAATCTGAATTCCCTGTGGGCAAAATGTTTTTGTACTTAACTTTCATTTAATTCAAGAAAAAAATCCCATCTGGTTGGAGTTGCAGCAAAACATGGGAAAATCCTTACCCAGCTTATCACAACAACATCGATGTGAACCCAAAGATTGCTCGTGCCACCTTCCCTCACCCCATTCCCTCTGGGGCTGGGCAAGGTTTGGCTCTGGGAGCCCTGTCTGGGATCAGGAGGAGGCAAAGCTTTGGGGTCTCAGACATTTCCCCCTTCCCAAGGCTGGCTTTGCTGGATTCCCAGAGTGTCCTGGGCCTGTCACACCGTGGTCACTGGGGGTTTGCACAGTGGTGGCCCTGAATGTGCTAGAATCATATGGAATGGTTTGGACTGGAAGGACCTAAAGCTCATCCCATTGCACTCCTGCCAATGGCGGGGACACCTTCCCCACACCCGGTTGCTCAGGGTATTAAACAAGTAGGTGCTGTGGAGCTAAATGTTCCAAATGTTCTTCCTTACAGCAACCCTCAGAGACATCAAATCCACTCCAGCATTAATTTATTGAGATTCAAAATACGTATTTATCATCTTGTTCTTTTAAATAACTCCTAACTGAGCAAATAGGAATTTAAAAAAACCCACCCAACAACAAACCCCAACACCCACCACCCCCTTTCAAATCTCCCTTCCCTTAACGGCCCTGTAAATTTTCAATGTCATATTCCTGTGCATGGCTGCCCTTAATCTGACAGTGTCACAGGGATCTATCTTCATTTTCTCACTCTTTTCATAATCTAATCCTCAGCTCTAACACGCAATTAGTGCCCTCCTCGCCCCGCGCATACCAAGCAGGCTGATTGCTACAGCTTTCCCTGTGCAATCCATTTAGCCCCGCGCCTCATAATGAATATGTACATTTGGAGGACCTCGCCGAGGAGGGTCACAGGCAATCAACCTTGAATTCAATTACGCGAGTCAAGGTTAATGACTCGGCGCAGTGGTCAGAGGCAGCGAGGCTCCCGCAGATGAAACCCGGCTGTCGCAGCTGCCGGTGCCGCGTGTCGGCAGCGCCGGGACAAGGAGGTGGCACTGCCGAGCCCCATTGTCCTCCTGCCCCCCCGGCAGGGCAGGGCAGGGCAGGGCTGGGCTGGGCTGGGCTGGGCTGGGCGGCTCGGGCTGTCCGTGCCCCGCTGATGCTCCCGGGGGGACAGCGCTGTCACCCGGGCAAGGGGCACTGACCGCGGGGTTCTCACAGCGCAAGGTTTTTACTCTGCAGGAAAAACCCCAAACTCCAGCTCTGCCCCATCCCATGGTCCCGGTCCTGCGGGGAGCCCGGAATCGCACAGCGGCTCAGGCTGGGGCTCAGCTGCTCCCGCTGCCGCGGCTCAGCACGGCCCGGGTCCCACCCGGGTGGCTCTGGGCCGCTGTGCCCTCTCCAGCCACAGCGGCAGCTGGAGGCCACCAGCTCCCCCAGCCCGCCGTGGGACCTGCCCGGAAAGGCTGCTCCAAGCCCAGTCCTCACCCTCATCACCCCAAGGACCGATGATGTTGTTTCAGGACAACTGCCCAGCTGATATTTAAATGGCACCCATTTCTTTCATTTTGTCTCTCAGGGACACCATTTTTCGCTTTGCTCCAGGACTAATGATGGAGCTTAGAACAGGCTGGAGCTGGGGCTTTGGTGGGATCGCAAAGGCTTTGTGACACATTTCCGTACCCACGGGGGGTCTGGTGGAGTCCCAGCTCAGGGCAAAGGCGTTTTGTGCAATGTGTTCACCCCAAACAGAACCAGAATCCACAGCCAGCCCTGCCTCCCCCTGCCCATCCCAGGCTTCCCACAGGGAGGGAGGGAGTTATTTAGTAGCGCAGACAAATTAAAAACATAAATAACCTTCGACTGTCGGAATCTTTTCAATAAAAACAAATTATGGGTTTTATGTATGTAAAGCAGTTTTGCTTGGTGTGAAGAATCTTTTACAGGTGATTTATGCTGTTATTAAATATGGGGCAATTTTTAGAACCAAATCACTGCTGTCATTTGGGGAGCATTACATTGTATTTAACACAAATTCTTAATGAATATCTTTTTCACAATGTTCTTCCAATGCTTAGATTTTAAAAGAGAAACTCCTTTCTTTAAAAATGATAGTTTTGTTTATTTTGTCTTCTTTTCCTTCCTTTCCACTGGGAGAAGAAATTGGAGAGGGCATAACTGGGCTGGGCAGAGATGCATCCCGAGACCTGGCAGAGCATTTTAATATATCCAAATTCCTTCTCCCTCACTTTGAAACATTTCCCATGCTCAGACGGGCACCCGTGGCCTTCCAGCAGGTGCCCATCATTATCCTCACTGCCCAGTGTCAGCAAGGATGTGCCTCAGGAGATGGAGTTTTGGAATATCCTCACAAATTCCTTGGTAAAGGCTGAGGAACTTTCTGGGTTTATTTTCTTTTTCTTAGTGTCTTTCCAGCCAAGGTGTTCAGGACTTGGATGTGCAGGGCTGGGCAGCACAGCCATCCCAGGACGAGCCTGGGAAATTGGTCCTGGGGAAAAGGGCATCTTGATTTTCATATTTATATTTAAAAGTCCCAGCTTTCACCTCTGCCCAGCACTGCAATGCCAGGGGAGATGGGAGAGCTCCCCCAGTGGGGTCAGAGCCAAAACAGCTCCAGGCTGGGGCTGCTCCATCACCTCCTCCATGCCCTGATGGCAGAGACCACCATGGACCCACTGCTGGGCTCCCCACGATGATGGGACACTTTTAATAGCGCAGGTTATTAATGCAGGAGTCATGAAGTGCTCCAAGCAAATGGTGATTAAAAAGGGAGGAAAAAAATAGAGATAGACAGGCTTAAATCCCTTCCTGCTACTTAGAAACTGGATAAAGTTTCTGGAGATCTGTTCAGCTCTTCCAGCAGGAATTAAGTGTCCAGAAATCAGCTCTCCTGGACAAGAGGAACGAGCTTGTGAGTGCTTCAGTTCAGCCCTGGAAATGTAGGAAAAAATTAAACTTCCAGAAAAAAATACCTGGGTGAGACCCCATGGTCTGTGCCCAGACCTGAGGGGTCAGAAATCAGGAACTTTGGGAAGTCCTGGGGATTGTTCCCAAGCGGGAGCAGCTCCTGTGGTGGTGGTGAAAAGTTCAGAGTAAAAAAGATTAAGGATGAGAAAAGCAGGGAAGTGCCGTGGGTGCTGCTCGTGGAGAGGTGGCAGCGAGCATTAAGGGAAGGTTTTGTTGGTGTCCAATGTGATTTCCCTGACACACAGATCCCTTCATAGCCCACGGAGACACCTCTCAGCATTTGCATCAGTTGGTTTGGGGTGTGGGGAGCATCTAATGAAGATTCATAAATCCCCCGCTCTGCCACGGACGCCTCCTGTTATTTCAGCTCCTGAAATGCAATTTTGACTGAAGCCATAACATCACATTAGGAACAAACAGCAAATTGAGGCTTGTTCAGGAGGAGCAGCGTGACAGGAGCAAAATGAAAACTTCTGAAGGGCTGGCAGAGCCCAGCTCAGAGCAGATCTGTGTGCTCAGGGAGCCATGGAAAATCACTGCCATGGCTGGGCTGAAATTGTGGAGAATCCACTCTGCCCAATGTCTTGGATGTCCTAATCTTGGCCATTCTCAGAGACTGAAGAGTGGGATATTTTTAGGATTATCTGATTAGAGTCACTTAAAATTACTTTAATTAGGTTTTTGGATATTACAGCTCCAGAGGATGCTGTGGGGATGAATTAGGTGCCTAAACAGTTTGGATTTTAATTAGTCCATGAGTTTTCTTATAAAATATAGGATCACATTTCCAGGTTTTATTTCCATTTCCTCCAAGTACCTAAACAGTCTGACAGCAGGGGCTGTCAGGGAAAAGCAATGAGGTTGTTTTCCCCCATCTAATTATGGTATAAATGGTTGGCAGGGAAAGGGCTTAGAGGGGAAGTCTGGAAAACAATTTGGCGTACTGGTGATACACTGGTGTGACTGCTACCACTATCCTTACATTCCCAAATAAATTGTTGTAGCAAAAAGTTGTAGCAAAATATATTCGGTTATAGCTGTGAGATCAGACATTTCAAACCAGCGTCATTGGTGTACATGTGTATATTAAATGATACTTTTTTATTAATAAAAGGCACCTCAAACCCAGACCTTCAGAGACTTTTCTGGGAGCCCTCCAAGCTTCCTCAATGAGCACTCAGAGTTAAATAAAGCTTTCCAAAGGATTTATCCAAAGGTAAATATTATGGATTGCTGTGATTTAATTTATGGGATTAGTTTGACTTTCAATTACCAGGCTTCACACTGAATCACTTTATATTTTGAGCTCTGTAAGTAGCACTCCTTACACTCGATCTTTCATTTGGGGAAGGATTATCAATAATTAGACACCATGGCCTTATCGATCAACTAATCAATAACCACATTAATCATCAGCAGTCTGAAAACAATTCACTCTTTGCATGAAAAGGAGTCAGTGCAATCAAATTAACATCCTGTGCCTCACCCTTTGCAGGCAGTTCCTTTCTGAGAGAGGGGATCTCTGAACCTGCTGCTTCACACCCAGAGAGGCTTTGCTCTTTTTTTGAACTTCTTAATTAAGCTTGGGTCATTGTTTCTCAATTTTCTGCTATTCATTTTTTACTAATGATAACTTTTGGCCCAAAAATATGTTGGCTAGAAAGAGAGAGTCTCCAAAGGTGCCAGTTTATCCCCACATGGGCAGTACAGAAGGATTGCAGGGTGAACCCCAATGCTGAGTTCTCATCTACATCCCCATCACCCCAAAGCTCAGCAGAGGTGATCTGGGGCTGCCCCCAAACCAGCTGCTTCACATAAATGTCTCTCTCTGAGTTTTTTCCCCTTTAATCACTCAAAATTTTCCCCAAGGCATTCCAAAGAATTATACCTGTACATTATCCAAGTTACACAGGCTTTCCTCAATCCAGGGTGGAACACCTGATTAAGTTTGTGTTTGCTGTTCTCAGTCATAAAAAATCATTTATAGCCAGGCCTCTCCATCAATCAGGTGAGACTATTAAGAAAACAACAAACTGCCCAATAAATTATCCTAATCTGCTGTAAAACTGATCTTAGTAATTAATTTAGTCAATTATATTTAACCAGTTGGCAAGTGGCCTAAATAATGTAATCACATTGGGTTTTTCACAGAATAAAACCTGAGAGAGCTGTAAAAATCATTCAGACTAGCATGGAACTGTAATTTTGTTTTGGGATGTGACACAGAGCTGTGGCCCAGGTGGGCACAGGGCCTCAGGCACAGCCAGAAATGTTTTTTGTGGTGGTAACTGGTGAGGGGAGATGGGTGTGAGGCCTCCTGGCTTTGCTGAACCACATCCCCTTGCAGCTGTGTGGGGTGGAGGTGGCTTTAGGGGTCCCTGTCCATAGGTGGAGGGGACTCTGTTTTCTCTGACCCCCCTGGAATGGTCTCAAAGCTTTGGCCCCTGGGGTCACCACTCAGGCCCCGCAGCTGAGGGAGGACAGATGCAAATCCACCATTTTCATGGGAGCTGGGCCTGCAGGCCGCAGCAAGTTTCATTTGTCAAGAGTCAAACAGCCATTCCTGACCTGGTTCAGAGCAGGATTTGTGTGTTTTGTGTCTTTAGTGTGTTCCTTAATCCTCTGGATTTCCAGGGAAATCAGCAGTTTGTGCACATCCTGCTGTTTGTTTCCTTCCTCTGAACAGGCCCTTGCTCCCCGTTCCGGGGCTTGCTTCCACACTTGGAAATGCCAGCTGCTGTTCCAAAGGGATTTTAATGGAGGCTGGATGGATACTGAGGTGAAATCCACGTGCTGCAGTTTATGGGGTTAAATAAAGGCCGTGATGATGGTCAGGGAGGTCAAAAATGATCTGTTGGTGGGGTGGACATTGGGGAGAGCTCTGTGCAGGGCTCCACCACTGGAACCACATTCCCAGAGCTCCCTTGAGTGCCACCTGTGCCACTGGTGTCTTCCTGCTCCTTGCCAGGCACATCATCCTTGCTTTCCAATGATAAAAACATTTGTTAATCACATCTTCTCGTCCTTTGCATTAATGAGGGGGCTCATTCCACTCTCCCCTCTCCACAAAAAGCAATCAAAAACCTGGCAGAGCAGCAGCGTTTGTTCCCCCATCGTCACCCTTTGACTGGGAGCCTCTGTGTTTAACCCATGTGGATCCAGCCTTGGGGACAATGGGGACTGCTCTGTGTGATGTCACAGGATGTGCCACCATCGTGAGGGGCTCAAACTGCTGACATGGAGAATTTTAACTTGGAAGAGGAAGAAGTTTTGCACTGTGAAGTGGCAACAGGGCCGCTCCACCCTGTGTGGCACTGGGAATGCTGCCAGGGACACAGATCTTGTCCCCACATGGGGGACAGCAGGGAACAGCCAGTCTCCTCCTAATGCAATTAGTATTAGTTACCTCAGCTGTTTATTAATAGTACTTGCTGTACTATAATACCCTCCAATGTGTACATCAATACCCAAATCCATACTCAGATCCACACATCCCTGATTTCTTTGCTGGTGACAATGAACCAGCCTGCTGTACCCTGGCAATTCTTCCTGCTCGGTGCATGATGTGGAATCATGGAATCACAGAGTTGTTTGGAAATATTCTCTAAGATCAGGGAGTCTAACCATTCCTCAGCACTGCTAAGGCCACCAGTGATCATGTCTCTAAGTGCCACATCCACACAGCTTTTAAATCCCTCCAGAGATGGAAATTCCACCACTGCTCTGGGCAGCTGTCCCAGAGCTGGACAACTTTTTCCATGAAGAAATTTTCCCAATACCCAACCTAAATCTCCTCTGGTGTAACTTGATGCTGTTTTCACTTGTTCTTTAGGAAAAGAGACCAACCCTCACCTGGCTGCCTCCTCCTGCCAGGGAGTTGTGCAGAGCCCCAAGGTCCCTCCTGAGCCTCCTTTTCTCCATGCTGAGCCCCTTTCCCAGCTCCATTCCCTTCTCTGGACACTCCTGCAACATCCCACATCTCCAGCAGTCTCCATGCTTCCATCCCACCCTCGGCAGGTCGGACTCTCAGCACGTGCCAGGGCTCACAGAGCAGCAAGAGCCCCTCGACTCCATGTCAGGGGTGACTCGTCCCTGCCAACAGCACCGTGCAATAAAGCCTGGCTTAAAAGCCCCATAAACCCAGCAATTATGAGACATGGAATGATCTGAGGCAGGGCTGGAGCAGAGGCCTCCTGCCTTTGATGTTTATTGCCACAGCGGAGCAAATCGGAACAATGCCGGGCTTCGTGAGCCCTTCTTAGCGCTCGGAATTTCACATTTGTTTCCAATTTTACCAGTTGCCATTGTGGGCTTTCCTTCTGCCATTGTCTAAGGGGTGGCGGTTGTAATTTCTCTTTTGTGCTCCGTAATTCGGAGCAGTCCAGGCCAGGCAGGAACATCTGCATGGAGGGCCCTGCCCTCCTGCACCGGGCCGTGTTGGAAGGTCACTCTCCTCATAAACTTCGTTATCGCTGTTGGTTTTATTCATTATATTTGACATATTAAGCTTCTGTATCTTGGCATAAAGGACACAATATTGCAGCATATTGGCAAGCTCATTTGCTTTTCACAGCCAGTGTTGTGTCCAAATAGCAGTCCCTGGGGAGCAACACGTGGATATAGACTGCAGGAAAATGAGCCTCAGCAGCAGGTGGCCTTTTGCAGCCTAATGAACACGGCAATCTGTTACCAGCACGGCGAGGCTTTTCACCAGACAATTAGGCAACTAAGCATGTAATTATTCAGGCCAACAAGAAGAGCCTCTTCTCTAATTTCATCTTTTCATTGCTGTTTACTCACCCACACTCCCCTCATTAATGAGAGATTTTCCAGTCTATGCTAATTGGTTTCAATAACATTCATTTCAGTTGAAAGGGAGCGATTCTGTTAATTGGGAATCGAAGGCGTCTTTTCATTTCGAGTGCGTCCTGCCATGGAAATCTGAACACTCTCAACAGGTTTGAGCTAATGAAATTAAGTTACACAGCCACTGGTGGTGTAATAGAAATAAAGTAATTTATTTTCACTGAAGCATGTGCTATAGGTCCTGAACAATTAATCCAGTTCGTTCGGGAGAGCCATCGCAGGAGGCGATTTGGAACAAACAAGGCTGCAGCTCCAGAGCTGCCGCTGCAATTCTCAGGGTGGTTTCACTGCTGAGCTCTTCAGCACCACCCAAAATGTTTAATGGGAAGGAGAAGCATTTATGGAAACACTAATTCTTTAAGAGCTATTTGGGAAATAAAGAAACAGAGCGCAGAGCTTGCCAGCCTGTTAGGTGTGCGGGTGGGTTAAAGCACCATAAAACAAATAAATGGTTGGTTCCTGGCTCTGAAATGGGAGCCCTCCACAGGGCATGTGGTGCTGAGAGGACTGGGGAGCTGTAATCTGATTTCTCCAGTGTTCAGAACATGGACAGCAAGAAGGAGCTGAAGCCCAAGTGTCAAATATGTTTGGGGTTTTTCACTGACCACAAGTACAAGGAATTATTTTGAAGGAAAACTGTGATTCTCAATTCTCGACGTAACTTCTGGTGTTCAGGCTGTAAGGAAAACTTCAGCTACCTCATTCCAGCTTTAGGCTTGGAACTGGTGGATTTTTAATGTCCCTTCCAATGCAGCCTAATGTGGGATTCTGTGATTTTGTCCATAGATAAACCTTGGAACATCTGCAGGGAGCATCACGGCGGAGGAGGCAGCTTGGAGGTATCTGAGCATCTTGGCCTTGCCCTGTCTTTTCCTTGTCAATGTACCCCAGAACAGTTTGGGTTGGAAGGAACCTTCAGGATCATCCAGCTTTCCCCTGAACCAGGTTGCTCAGAGGTTGTTTGGAGTGGGTGATCCCAGCTGCTGCAGGTCACTGCAGTGGCCGTTAGTTAATTTAAAATAAATTTGAAGGCTGAGAACTCCAGTCTCCAAGCAATGCCAGGGATAAAGGATAGCTTTCCACATGGGAAAAATTGGAAAACTTTGAAAACTTCAGTGCTTCAGTGCGGAGGAGGCCAAAGCTGGGGTGTGACTGAATGCTCTCTGGAGCTGAACATGAGCCAAGGGCAGAGGGATAAGGAATTCTCTGCAAATTCAGATGTAATTATGTATTTTTCACTAAAATACAGGATGTATTTAAATTATTTATGGTCATCCAAAATACATATGCACAAGTGAGTAAAAAGTACCCCAAACCATACATTTTTTTGACTTCATCAACTTTTAAGGGAGGCTTTCAGCTTTTCCCACCTTTTTTTCTTTGCATTAAAGCAGCCTGATGAATTTAACACAAGTGAAAGGATGGTGTGCAACTTTTGTTTTTATCCAACCTGATCATGGGAGGTGCTGTTCCAAGTCTTTGTGGATAACCCATCCTCTGTGCTGCTCCTCCAGCTGGAATATTTGCGTGATGGGAGATGCCCTCTCCACCAGCAGGAAGATGAGCCCCGGCTTGTTGCGGTTGCTGGTTGTGTTTCATCTTGGGTTTATTTATAAGCATTTATGCCAGCATGGGGGATGTAAATGCTAATGTTGATTCTTTTAAAACCTGGCTTCCAAAATGCATAATAGGCAGAGCTTTATAAAATAATACTCTGCAGCCTGTTATGAATATTTCAAAGAATTATTTCTTTATTTCGCGCAGAGCTCATCGGGCTGACGTTTGATTCATAGCTGCACAAGCGTACCTGGGGTTGCTAAGGTTACCCAATTTCATTCACTCATGGATAGTTGAGATCTACATAATCCCATCAGATCTTCCACTGCATTTCCAAGTGCTATTGATGAATGGGGCCTTGCTCAGATGATGTGTCCATTTACATGTGATATATCTCACGAGTCCTGTCTTCGGGAATATTGCAGCTGATGAAATTTCCCATTATGTGCACACACAGAAAGCAGAGGTGCATGGGTTTATTCTCAGCTTGAACAGGCCTAAGAATTAGGAGCTAAAGAGGGTATTTTGTGCTTGAATCTCACTTTTTCTGCCAAAATTGGGAGTATTGGGACTGTAATACCAACCTGTTCTTTGGTCGCAGTTCTCTGCAGCTGTACCATCCCATCTTTTTCTTGGTTGCCAGCAGAAAGGCTCAGCCCCTCACTTCACTGAGCCAGAGCTTACCAGTGACACTCTCATCACCTTTGAGTAGGAAATATCACATGCACAGGGAGCAGTTTTCCCAGCAGAAGTTGCAGACCCTGGGGGACGGCCCAGGTTTGGCATCGTGGCTCTCAGTGGTGACGGGAACCAGGGGACAACTGAGGCAGGGGGAGAAGATGCACCACAGACCCTGCAAGTCCTGAGCAGTGCCCACCTCCTGGGGACATGGATTACACACAACAGATTCATTTCTGTGTTAGAAACCACAGCCAAGCCATAGGTGCCCTTTCATTAGAATTTATAACAGCAGCCGTCAGCCCGGAGTGTTGGGAGACAAAAACTATCTCCACCAACCAGCCACATCCAAATCCCTCTCCCTGTGCCCTTTTTCCTCAGAAACCCAGCCCAAACCACATCACACGGGCTGGAAAGCACTGGAACTGTGGTCTTGGTGGGACTGGGGTGGGCTGGGATGCGCTGGGGACCCGTGGAACCCCCAAGAGCCAAACTGAAGTGTGGGTGCAGCCGGGGTGGTTATTCCAGGGGAGCATCCCCCACTGCCCCAGTGCTGCTGGGACACAGTGGCACAGATCCTGTTTGCATGAAAAGGATGAAAATCAAACAAATTGAGTGCGAGTGGGGCGAGGATGGACAGGTGAGGAAAGCCAGAGGTGCTCATCCCAAATCTGCTCAGAGATACGATTGTAAGTGGAAGGAGGAAACTGTTACCGAGGCAATCTGAAGCTGGAGCCTGTGCAGCCCTGCAAAGCCACGCTGTATTTCATCCTTTAAAAGCTATCACTTTACTTAGCAAGCTGCTTACTACAATTATACAATGTTTTTCTTGGCCCCCAGCTACATTAAACATCCATTTTACAGCGTTTGCTGTGCTCCCCTGAAAGCCTGGCTCCCGAGGAGGGGGTTGTAAAGGGCGATACTGTAAAAAAGGACACGGGTTCCTCATTAACTTTATCGTTTTACTGCCTTGTTTTGGGGCACCTTCCCTTCCTCCCCTGCCGTGGCTGGCGCACAGCTACTTTACCCAAGCGGATTTAACTGGGAACGTTTTCCAACAGCATCCTCTGCTCTTGGCTGCAAAGCCCCTCCTAAAGTGGATCCAAAGCCCCTCCTATCAAAGCCCCCAAGCTGAGCGCAGGATCACAGAATCTTGGAATCACAGAGCCATTGAGTGGTTTGCGTGGGAAGGGACCTTACAGCCCACCCAGTCCCACCCCCTACCATGAGCAGGGACACCTTCCACTAGTCCAGGCTGCTCCAAGCCCTGTCCAAATCCTCTCCCGGGATTTCTCCCACGGCGGCTCCCCTGCTATCAGGAATAAGGCACCTCTGCAGCGGGGAGGGCAGAGCTCCCTCCAGAGCCGCCCGCCGCAGGATTTATGTTTCCCACACGTTCCCAGGCCAGCTGGACTTTTTTACACCCCTGCACATTATCGAGACAGGCAGAGCAGCCGATTAAATCATGTTTGAACGTGCATAAAACCTGTCCTCGTTCCTGCACTGCCCGGCCAGGCATAGGCTCTGCCTGCTGCTAATTATAGCCGATAAAAACTGCCCGGCGCGGCGGAGCCCTCGGAGCAGACAACGTCTCGAGCTGTTGATTATTTAGCCCTATTATATATTGATAGGTTAGGATTTATTCCTGAGAGCAAAGCCCAATAGCAGAGGCTCGGCTGGCGCTGGAGAACGGGCTCTGGGGCCGCTAGCCCGGGGTAATCTATCAGCGGCAGGAGGAGGAGGAGGAGGAGGAGGGTGCTCCAGCAATTAGGGAGCAGCAATCCCGGCGATGGGCTATCGGCAGCATAATAGAGATAATGGCTTTTACTGGCCAGGCCGGGCACGGGGCTGCTGGGGAAGCAGTGACATGAGATAAATAGAGAAATGCTCATTAAAAGCTGCTGCGAGCGCGGGCGCGAGGCACCACGGTGTCTGGATGGAGCAGATGCTCCCGATACGGGCGGATGTTGCAGGGAAACCTAGATGGCTGCGAGTTTAAGGGCATACATTAAGCCGGTGTTTGTGACAGAATTAAGTTATTTCCAGCCCAACGTGTTTCTTATTACAGCCCCCCCGCTCCCCACGATACTATTTTTACCGCCTGCGCTGTGAGATGCCCTTTATTCCCTCAAGTTTTCTGCCCCAAAATGCCAGATCCTCCCCAAAACTCCCCTCAGCACCAGCACTGGCTGCCAAGGTGGCCAAGGGCAGCTCGGAGCTGTGGAAAGCTTCACCTGCAAGGGAACATCTTCTCACTGGGGTCAAATGTCCATCATCCACCAACAGCCGACACCAGGCAGCGACCTCTGCTCTCTGTGACAGGGGCAGCACCCAGGGAACAGCTGGAGCCGGGCCAGGGAGGTTTGGGGTGGATCTCAGGGAAAGGTTCTTCCCCCAGAGGTGCTGGCACTGCCCAGGATCCCCAGGGAGTGGGCACTGAGGCTGCCAGAGCTCCGGGAGAGCTTGGACAGCGCTGCCAGGGATGCACAGGATGGAGCTGTTGGGGGATCTGTGCAGGGCTGGGAACTGGACTTTCTGATCCCTGTGGGTCCCCTCCAGGTCAGGAGGTTCTGTGATTCTGTTTCATGAACAGCCTGCAGGAATGGTGACCACCCTCTTACCCACTTCTCCCTATTTATTGCAGTTGGGCTAAGCAGTTCTGATCCATTAAGGACTGGAATAGGATACAAAGGCTGGACTCCATATAAATGCATGATCTGTTCACACAGAGAGGGCTGAGCCTGGAACAGGAAAACAGATTTTGTGGGAAGCAGCTCTCCAGAACAAGAATGTGCTTTACCTTTGTTAGTGTTTAACCCTTAAACAAAGACCCTGGGTACAATAATTGACAGGTAAATTATGAAGGTACCAGCTCACACCCAGGAATAAATAAATTCTTTTACTACAAACCCCTAAAGATGAGCAGGCAGCAAAGTGTACAGGTTAATCAAGTGTTCAATAATAACTAAATTAATATACTGGCAATAAATTACCTCATTTTGTCATCATCCAATTTGTGAACCACAAGGTATAAGGGAAAAAATTCATATTGGAATTGTGCTGCCTGAATTAATGGGAGCTGAGCACTGGAAGAGGCACAGGGTGAGCATCATTCCCTGGCAAACACCACACACATCCCTCTGTTCTGAAAGGAGGCAGTGAAAGGGTCCAGCTTGAAGATTTTCTCCTTCTGAATATTTCAGTTTAGCTGAATATAAATAAATCAGGCACTTCCAGACTCAGCAGGATCCTACCTCCTGCGATATTGCTCTGTCATCCTATTCCTGCCCAGCCTTCCTTCGGCATCAGCCCGGCTGCATCCTTTATTAGTTCTGTGCTCTGGCCCGGTTAGATCCGGTTACTGGAACCCCCAACGGCAACTGGGAGCTTTCCCACTCACCAGTTTGGCCTCCCAGTGCCCAGGGAAGGCTGGGAGTGGGCCCATCCCAGCAGTGACATCCCTGTTCCTGGCATCAGCCCTGCTCCTGCTCCCCCCACCTGCAGTGGGATCAGATCCAAAGGGAGCCCTGCACAGGGGAATGCACATGGCCAGGGAGCAGGGACCGTGTCCCTGGGGAAGGGATTCCACACCCTGGCAACAGAAAATCCCACTCTATCCAAACAGCTGAGGGTGTTTTGGATTTTCTCTCCTCTTCTCTCTGACTTGGAGTCAGTGAGCTCAGGCTTTTCCTGATCATCCCTAAAGAGACAATGAGCTGGGATGAACTGGGAACACTGAGGGCTGCTGGGATATGCTGGGATCTGCTGGGACATCCTGGCACTTGCTGGGAGGAGCTGGGATGTACTGGGATCTGCTGGGACATCCTGGCACATGCTGGGATCAGCTGGGATGTACTGGGATCTGCTGGGACATCCTGGCACATGCTGAGATCAGCTGGGATGTACTGGGATCTGCTGGGTCATCCTGGCACATGCTGGGATCAGCTGGAGTGTACTGGGATCTGCTGGGACATCCTGGCACATGCTGGGATCAGCTGGGATGTACTGGGATCTGCTGGGACATCCTGGCACATGCTGGGATCAGCTGGGATGTTCCCCACTGTGTGCAGCTCCCTGATCCACACCAAAGCTGACTGCAAAGGGCACGGGCATGGCTCTGCCCAAGCATCCCCTTTTCCCAGCATTTCTTTATTCCCAGTCACTCTTCCCACGGGTACACGCAGGCATCGGGGTGTGACTGCTGCTCCCACGTTCCAGGCAAAGGGAGGGAAGCAGGAACCTGGCAGAGCACCTTCATTTTGGGAACCCCTACATCACCTTCTACCACAGCACATGAAACATCGGAATTTTACAGCAACAACAACTTTGGAATTGTTTCCAAAAACATGCCTGTAGGTTTTCCCTGAATTTCTCTGTAGATTCATGGGATCAGGCTGTATTTCCCAAGCAGGCTGAGTTTTACTGGCGTGTTCTGCTCAGCAAAGCAGCGAATCCGATAGCGCTGGGCTGGGAGGATGTATTGATCTCAGTGCTGAGAGTGCCTTGGCTCCGGGTGGATGAGGCCATGCAAAAGGCAGATTGATTTTAGAAAGAGCTGCCAGGAAGAGCTGGGATAGCTCAGGGATGGCAGAGGCACCTGCTTCATTCCTCAAATATTTGTCCACAGCCATGAGCTGGAGGACACTGCTCCAGGGCAGGGGTGAAGCTGGGAGGTGCTGAGATGCATGGGCCCGAGCAGCCCTGGTGGTGATGGGACCAGGGAGGGGGTGGTTCCACACATCCCATGGATCTTGGTGGGGTTGGAGCATCCCCCTGGCCCTCCTTGGGGTCTCCCACACCCCCCACTGCTCCAGGCCCAGGAGTTGGACTTGACCCTTGTGGGGCCAGATTGGGATATTCAGGGATTCTGTGATTCAGGAATTCTGGGATTCTGGGATTCTGGGATTCTGTGTCTAACCCCCTCAAGCTGCATTAAGCCCCTCACAATTCCTTATTCCTGCTCTTCTCCAGGCCCTGGTTTGCTTTCTCTTCCTTACACGGATACTGAGGACATCCCAGGGAGATGATGTGCAACAGGGGCAATCCAAAACCCAGACTTTGGGAATTGAAGCAGCTCCAACCATATTCCTGCAGCCACACACTCATTACACATAATTTGCATGCGCTAATTTCCAGTGCACGCAGAGAATGTGGCAAACAGGGCACCCTCAAAGCTCAGGTCTCCATCCAGTCCTCCCAGACTGCTGGGAATTCTCCTCTGGCTAAGGGGACCAATGAACCACGATGGGCATCAAAACCCAAGGGAAACAACAACCAAAAAAGCCCTGGCAGTTGTTAAAATGTCTTGTGTTTTTTTTCCTGCATGTGAGAAACTATTTAAACTGGCACAAAATAAATTTAAGGAGCATATTCCTGGAATTACATTGAAAAATACCCCAAACGTTTTGGCAGCAGCTAAACATATCCTTAATGGAATTCATATGGGGCCTGGAGTGATCACAATGTTTGGAGAGGAGCCAGATAGTAAGTAATTTAAACATCACAGGAAATTAAATTTTAGAATTCAATTTTGCATAAAGTTTTCTGTAATGAAAATGTCACACATAAATTATGAAGTCTGATTATATTCTTTTTTGACTTTTTAATAAAATAATAGAGGCACTTGACAGTCAAGAACAAATGCATATTTTATGTGAGGAGCATTACGTTAAAGCAACGTCCTGTGGAAATAATGGAACAGATGTTAACACTGCTCTATCAGTTATCAGGTGCTCTGTTCAACAGCTTCAAACACAAGTATTTATTAAAAATGCTAAAGGGATTGTCTCCCAGGGTTATCTAATTGTGGGCTTAAAATGGAGGTCTTTAATGTAATTAATTATAGCTGTGGAATTATAGAGTGAGGCCATAATTTATTGGATATGTGGATGTGTTCACATATAAATTATATGCTGCTGTTAATATAGAATTAATTCGGGGCAGGGGGAGAAGGACTTTGGTGAAAACACAAACTTGGTCGTAACAGAGCCATAAATCAGAACTAATCCCAATTGTCCCTTTGTTTCCATGGAGGCACTCAACGCTGGCACATCTCAAACCTCCCCCACCCTGGGGGGCATCAAACCCCTGAGCTGGGCTGAGACCCTGGGGGGGACACGGGGACAGCCCTGAGACCCCGCTCCACTGCTGCTCCTGCAGGGTGGTGGACATCCCAGTGGGAATTGTGGTGGCATTGCAGTGGGAATCGTGGTGGGAATCGTGGAGGGAACCATGGAGGGAATCATAGAGGGAATCATAGAGGGAATCATGGAGGGAATCATGGAGGGAATCATAGGGGGAATCATGGAGGGAATCATGGAGGGAATCATGGAGGGAATCATGGAGGGCATTGTGGTGGGCATTGCGGTGGGCGTTGCAGTGGGAATCATGGTGGGAATCATGGTGAGAATCATGGAGGGAATCATGGCGGGCATTGTGGTGGAAATCATGGTGAGAGTCACGATGGGAAGCATGGTGGGGATCATGGAGGACTTTGTGGTGGACGTTGCTGTGGGAATCATGGTGGACATCACAGTTGCAGGAATATCATGGTGGGAATTGTGGGTGTTGCAGTGGGAATCACAGCGGGCATCGTGGACAGCATCGTGGTGGGCATTGCTGTGGGAATCATGGTGGACATGGTGGCGGACACTGCAGTGGGCATCGCAGCAGGCCACATGTCCAGCTGTAAAACCCAGCCCTGCAAGAGCCGCCAGAGGCAGCTTTAGATCAGCAAAACTGTATTGATTATCAGCAAAGCCAGTTTTTGGCCAAGGACATTGCTCTGCAGCCGTTCTATAATAATACCAGCTTGGCTTTGTGGCTTTTTCCATATCCTGACAAAGTCCTTGGTGCCTCTTTCTGCCCAGCAGCACCGGATGGGCGTTTTGGCTGGGGCTGGCACCCGGGGCTGGGTAGAATCCTCATCCTCCTCCTCACCTTGGGGTCAAAGGGATGCAGCATTCTCCCTGCTGAGAATGTTGGGAGGTATCAGGATGTGACCCCAGTGCTGGCTGTATCCCAAAAATTATCTTTGCACGGAGCAGACAGAGGGATATCTTCACTCCTAGCATGGAGATGTCAAAATACTGCATCCCTCTGACAGGAGGTGTTAAAAAAAGCCGTGCACAGCAGCCACAGGAGCTGGATGGCTGGAGACGCCAGAGGGAATGTGCCAAGGCTTTCCTTGGCCTTCCCATACTGTCCCCCGTGCATCCCTGTCCCCAAGAGGTTATAAATGTGCCAAGAACAGGCTGAAGAAAGAAAAACAGATCAGTGGGTTTGCAGTGCGTTCTCATGCCCAGTTCCCAGTCCCTCACTCCATACTGGTTTGCAATGGGATGTGGGATGGGAGGGAGGGTTGGGGACACCTGCAGCAGCAGCAGGCGGGTCGTGCAGGTGTCTGTCCCAGGAGCTCAGGCATGGGCTGGGTTTTGGGGGGCTGGTGGGGACAGGAATACCCTGGGGAGAGACCTCAGCTCCTCTCGGAGATGTCCTGGAGATGCCTTGCTCCCTCTTTGGGCATCCCTGGGGCACAGAGGGTTTCCAGCATGAACCAGCACCAAAGGCTGACAAACCCCCACTGCTGGAGTTGGTGGCAGAGACATTTTGTCCCTGCAAGAGGAGCACAACCCTTTCCTGCTCCCACGGCACAACCACACCCGGTGATCCCACTTTTGGGACCGGTGTCTGCTGCGGTGGCAGCTGGGACCATCCCCACGCTGAATCCTCCTGCCAGTTTGAGGAGAAACTGGTGGCACGTGTGGCACATCCCTGGGGCATGTCCCTGCTGCCATCCCCACCAGGAGGGGACCTGGATTCCTGCTAGGAGGATCCACAGCTCCTGCAAACCCACGGTCGCAACAGGCTGCAGCCTCTTGCAAATGGCTGAGAAAAATACAGTGGGATTTGTTTGCTTGGATTTAAATGGGTAAATTATTTGAATTTCTCCACCCCCAGGTGAATGATTTAGATGGCCTTGACCCCAGGCTGACTGCAGGGATTAATGTGGGATAATGATTGCTGAGGCTATCATTGCAGCAGGCATCATTAATTATCCTTATTGATTGGAGCTTTCAAAGATAAAGCATTATGCTGACTGGAAAATACCCTCTTCCTGCAAGGTCAAGGCTAAAATAGGGCAGCTAAATAATTGCATTAACAAACAAAGAAATAAAAATAACCTCTCACAGAGTTGTGTAATTAAGATCCAATTACAGCATTTGGCTCTGCTGGCAGAGCGGCCTTGCCTCGTGTGGGATGTGGGAGCTCATGGGATTCACCTGCAGCCCTGAGGAGCTGGGGATCCCTTGGAAATACTCCTGGGATGGGAAATTAAAAGGGTCAGATGGAGGAAATGATAGATGGCCTCAAGTCCTACTACATCACTTTGGGGTCAGTGAGTGGGGTTCAGAGCTGTGCTGGGGATGCTGCTGCTGCTGCTGTCCCTCACTCCCCCTTTCCCCTCCTGCAGCATTCCTGACACACGGAGCCCCTGGCTGCAGTTTGCTCCTGTGCTTGTCCTGCATCACTGGGCACCCACTGCCCCAAAAAGCTGTGCCTGCCCCACCCCTGGAAGTGCCCAAGGCCAGGCTGGATGGGACTTGGAGCAACCTGGGACGGTGGAAGGTGTCCCTGCCCGTGGTAGGGTGGAATAAGATGGGCTTTAAGGTCGCTCCCAACCCAAACCATTTGATGATTCTATGATCCCGGGGCCATCACTCCAGAGGAGAAATCATCCAAATCCAGCCCTTAAAACCACCTTGGGTAGGAGGAGAGCAACCCTTGGTCTCTGGTTCTGTGTGTGCTGGGTGAGAGTGAAGATCCCCATCTCCTGCAGGAGAGCTGAAGCCCTACAAAGTCCTGAGATGTCAGAGTTACCCAAAAGTGGTTTTGGTTTGGTGCAGGTGACTCCTGGCCCTGCCAGCCCTCTGGCTGCTGGCAGCACGGCTGGGAATTACTGCTGCTCTTGGAGGAATATCTGCCTGAAGGTCTCAGTTTATTTTGTGTGTTGTCATGTGCACTGCTGCCTGATAGGATGTGATGTGAGGTTGTGAAGTGTGTTTCGAACTGAAACATTTTTTTGACATCCATTTAATTAGAATTATTTTAATTCAAACATTTGTCATTAGGAAAGCAGACGATCTGGCACGCGCTCCAGCAGCCCTCCTGCTCCTCGTCATTAGGAATTCTTAAACCAATAAAATAATTTATTCAAACATGAGTATCAATTTCCATTTAAGGAATTTTACAACTTGGGTTTGAGCTGAGGGACCCCAGTCTGTATCAGCAGGAACGATCACCTCCCATCATGGAAAATTGCTCCGAACATGGGGCCATTCATCCTTTACAATGGGTTTCATGAAAGCCAGATTCCCGAGGATGGGAGCATGGGGCTGAGCACTGCTTAGGGGCAGGACCAGCTCCTCAGGATGTTTCCCCACCGCTGCAACGGGGATGGGAACCTGACCATAGGGCATAGGAAATGAGGGGTGTGTTCATGCAGGGACCTGCCCATCCTCTGTCCCCGGGCACCCAGGCAAGGGATCCTGCTCCTGTCCTTAGCAAAATATCAGATCCATTCCATGTGTCTTCCCCAGAGCGCTGCAGGAGCACACAGAGGATCTGCAGGGGACTGAGGTGTCACCCTGAAAGGATCAAAGCTCTGGTTCCTCCTGTTGCAGGTTCAGCCTCAAGGATTAATGGATGAGACCGAGCACTTTTGATTTCCAGCTGGGTTATTTTTGCTGAGGCGATCCAGAAGCGCTGGAGGATGGACCTGTTGTGATGGTGGGAGCAGCCAGGGCTGGATCTGCTCCTGTGCTGCTGGGGTTGGAGACTGGGAGCAGCAGGAGCTGCGCTGGCCGTGGGCCAGCACCCACGGCAGGGCGGCATCGGCACGGAGCCTGCCCTGACAGCTTCATTAGCCAGAGACAATCTTTGCAGAGTTAGACATGTCACGTCGGGTAATTAATACATCCCCAAATATGCAGATTTTCCTGGGCTTCTCGGGCAGAATAACCCTGCGAGCAGCACGGTGTGAGCTGGGGGGGCGGGAATCTCTCGAAGAATTGTGCTGTTCTTTAGAGTTACCACTCATTATAGGTTGCAAAAGCGGGGGAAACTGTGAAAAGGCAACTCCAGGAGCAAAAAGAGTTTGCATTATTGTTCACCCTGTGAAAAGCAAGGTGCAGGATGTAAAGCACCGGGGGAAAGCTGCCAACAATAGACCCCATAGCAACAACAACTTCTAATGGGGAGCGGGTGGCTGCACATCCCACTGCCCATGCCTTGATCTTGGTGTTCCAGCGCCGGGAGCTGGAACCAGGCGGCCCCGTGGGGACAAAGGCCCCCTGCTGCCCGCCAGACAAAGGCAGCTCCTTCCCCCGGCACCGCGCACCCGGCACGGTGGGGTAGACGCACGGCACCGGCACCCGGCACCGGCACCGGCACCCGG
>VWYI01005209.1:0-39174 GCA_013399455.1 Anthoscopus minutus
TGGGGTGAAAAATCACTTTTCATTGGAAAAAGCTTCACAATGAAAACTTACTAATCTCATATATATTTTAAAATAAGCAATATGAACATAAATGTGTTATTAGTTGCAGAAGACTTTGCAGGATAAACCTGGTTTTGGGACCAAATTTAACCATATTATGAGCCATGGAATTTAACAAACTGAATTAAAAATAAATGTGGAAGTTGCCTTTGTTTTGCATTTTTTTAGCAGTGAGACAAGTGCCATGAATTCATACCTGGCTGTCATTCAGAGATGCAGAAAGTCTGGAAGTGCTGAATTTTATTTTAACCTGTATTTTGTAATGAGAGAGAAAACACTCTATTTTTAGTCATATTTGCTCCCACAGAACCTCCTTTTTTTCTCTATTTTAGATAGGACTGATGTTCCCCAGTGCAGCCCCTCTAGGCAGGTATCTGCAGGACACTTCAGACCAGCACAAACACGCTGCAGGCTGCACAGTTACCAGCTGAATGAACTCACATCTCCCACAGAGCCAGTACCTTTAAAAGTACAAATGGAACTTCTGGCAATTCAGCGTCTCAGACTGTGCAGTTTCTTCAATATTTGCGAGCCTAAGACTGTAAAAGCATCTTTTCAGAGCTGACCTTTTCCCAGCTATTTTCCCAGCTTCCCTGACACTGTGTGAAATAAAACATTTCCTTGTAGATTCTGCAGCCTCTGGCTCAGAGGGGGCTTATAGAGCATGCAGCTCCTCTCAGGGCACAGACCTGCTTGGTGCTGAAGTGTCAACACAAGCTGTGATAACTTGTGGGTTTAGGGGCAGTGATCCTCTGCTTCAATTTACAGTGTGCTGGTCAAGCTGACAGCTGTCATGAGAGACAGGACATCCCCAGGTAACACACTGGTTTCAGCAACAGGAGCCCAGGGTAGATCTTTGTGATTCAGCCCCATAATGAAGAGAGAATAAATTGCTTTTCTGGGCAGGGATTCGGTTTCTTTCTAGCTTCAAACAGGGGCAGGCTTTGCAGTGCCATCTGCCTTCCTTGTGGCTGCCCACTGGTGCTATGACTAAGATACCAGTGGACTTTTGAACCTGTCAGCACAGGATAGCAGTGTAGGAAACGTGGGGTGCCTCTATTGAATGACAAGGACTAGATACCTGTCAACTGCACTGCTTCCTTACAAAGTCTACTTTTCCTCATAATATGTACTTAATAAATTAATTTTGCTTTGCTTTTCCCCTCTTGTAGGAAAATAGGTCAAGTGAGTTACAGACAATAGAATTTCCACTGTCTTAAGAATAGATATTTTAAAATGTTTAAGTCAAGGACTTTTGTCCCACGAAGGGGCTTCTTCCATTGAATTACTGACAAAACAGTTGCTTTCACCAGGAAACAGCTGTCAAACAGAGATTTGTCTTATGAGTAGTAAAATAAATGATAATTTGCTAGGCAGCTAGGAGGATATTGGAGACCAGGATTCATGGGCCTACCTTGGGCATGGGAGGGAAGTGCAGTGTAAAACCTACAGACAATACTGAGGGCATGACTCTTGATTTGAAATGCATCAACTAACATCAGCTACAGCAATTTGCAAGGTCAAAGGTCTATATTGAACCCCCAATGCCTCCTGAACTGTCTTCATCCATAAAGGGATTTTGCAAGAGAAAAAAGCTAACAGGGCCTGCCTGGTGGGCAATTTTGGAGATAAAAAAATCTTTGATCAACACAAAAGGCTGCAAAGGGCATGGAAATAAAAGGAGTGATCCATACAGGTATTATCCAGCCAGCATAAAACACTCTCATTACAGCATTCTGGATGGGAACTCTCACTCTGCTGTAATTCCAAAGCCCTGCCAGCCTTACTGACAAGTTCATTAGTCAATCTGTGGTCCCCTGGCCAAAACTCAGACTTTTGTGAGGGGCTTCATCATCCAGACAGTTTCCTAGGAGTTACAGAAACTTTTAAGATCATTTGTTGCAGCTGACGTATTTCTGTGTCTGCATAACACGAATTCACACTGTCTATACTTACACATGTACAATACACACTTGATTTTGGTAAGTCCTTTGAAGTCTAGAGTAATGGGATGGCGCCTCTTTAGCCAGCTTCTTCTGCTTTCCCATTGCCTTTCTAATATTTCATTCAAAAGCCAAAAGTCTATGGCTATACTTGTGTACAGCCAGGCCTTGTGCTGCTGAACACTGTTAACAGACTTGGGCATTTGGCTCCTCTTAGGCCCAAGGGGATCACTCTTGTGCTCTTTGAGGGAAAGAAACATTACCAACACTCAACTCACTCCTGGAGAGAAGCAATAGTCTCTGGAAAAGCACTGAGAGACAAGACAGGCTTGGACTGCCTGAGCAGCAAGCCCCAGCCACAGGCTGCAGCAAAGAACACTTCCATGAAATGCTAAAATGCTTTAATCAAAAGAAAGGCCTCATGATGCAGTTTAGAAGTAATTTGGCTGCCCTCAAAATGAGCATCCACTCCCCACACTACTGTCCAAAGCTTTAGGAAAAGCAATCATAGGGAACTGCGTGCCACTTCTGGGCAATGGTCATAGCACTTTAGGGACTGGCTTCTGTCTGGAAGAGATGGTTCAGATTTGTTATATTTTTCATTTTCTTCTCCCCAGAATAGTGACTTTACCAGCCTGTTGAACTTTTCAGCCTTTCAAAGTACATGGCGTTTTCATTAATACTCTAACAAAAAAATTTTCTTGTTACAAGTTCTACATTTTATTCAGAAATAACTCAATAAGGTTTCACCTATTGCAGAACGGTAAAGTTGAATCTAGCAAAACCAAAAAGCCTCAAAAAACCAGAATTTTTCTTATTTTGTTATTTCTCTTATTTTTTAACTACCTCTGTCTTTAGGGAAAAGGTAAGTATATTGTGCAGGAAGGTGTCATTTTCTCCAAACCAATTATCATAAAGATACAGGATGACTGGGTATTGATTTAGTTGAGGAGTTCTACAGAATTTATATGTTTATCATCAGCACAAAAATCCTGATTTTTTTAGGCATGCAATTCTTACTCCTACTGCTATATAGCCATGGGCTAAATTTTACTTCCAGTAAGTTTTACCCGTTAACTACCATTGGCCTAAAATATATGGTTAACTATTCACCTGGTAGCAGTTTGGACTGGAACTGCACACAACCTTTCCCTTGTCTTAAGAGATTGATATTAAATACTCTAATCTGAGAAAAAATTAATTGTGCTTAATATCTTCAGTTGAGCTCCCTACTCAGAGAGCCCCATCAAATTCTTAAATATTTGTAATACTTAAACACAAGGAACAGAGAAACACATTTTAGCTGGTGATGAAAGGGCCATGAATAAATAAAGGCTGTTTCAGAGATGAAGACAGAAACCATCGGTTGTGTTTCTTCAGTACCACTGATTTTAAGCCCTGAATAACGGTGTCTTTAGCCCCTTTCTTGAAGTTCTGCTGGTGAGCAATATGTGTAACTTCTCGTATTTGCTGTTTCTCCATATGACCTTAGGAATCTCACCACTGCAAGCTATGTTCTACACTGCTGAAAGAAAAATGCTACATCTTGTCATAGTCTTATTCTAGTAGCCACTCCAGGATTTCATCCTGAGCAGCAGTGGTGGCAATCACTGTCTGCTTTTCATCTGCCAACAAACTGCTGTTTTCTGAAGTGAAGTCAACCATACTGTGCAATTGCACTCAGCATGTCAACTTGTTTATTCTCTCCATGCATCTAACATTCCTAACTTTTGAGCTCTGGCTGATTTCAGTTAAATTACCAGAGGAACACTCACCTGAAATGTTTTAAGCTCATTTAAACTGCTATTGATAGTCTTGAAGAGAAATATGTTGTTAGTATCCAGAAAGCAGAGAAATATGAAGGGTGTAATTTCTAAAGAGGGAAAGTCAATTGACCTTCATGCCATTAGAAACCAATACAGAAAGTTTTATGGGTAAACAGACCAGCTTTGATCTGCCACTCACAGGAACACTTGCTGAAGGCAGAGTCAGCTTTGCTCAGCCATGGAGGTGTAGAAAGAGTCTCCAAACAATTCAGCTTCTCCAGTCCCCTCTCTGCCTTACATTTGCATCCCTACTCTGTTGTGCACATACAGAAGCGTTCTCAAATTGCTGATTAATGTAGCCAGGCTAAAGATGAGTTTCCCTGTGGCAACGGCCTCACTTTTCTATCCTTGCAGGCCTGCAGGTGATTATTTTAAACTACCTATGCATATCTTGCTGCTTTAGCTTTCCTCCAAGGCTAATAGTTTCCAGAAAGGCTCCCTCTTTTCTAGTTAATTTAGGTTTTTTTGAACAGCTGTAGGCAGGAACTCTGGCTCACTCTGAAGTTGCCAAAAGCCCTTGGCCATACTTTTCTGCTGTTTTTCCTCAGATCTCAATGTTATCAGTGTGGAACAGATTTTACTGGCGAGTATGTTTTCCAGGGAAATGCCCTGACTTCTCAATACATGCCAACTGACAGATGCCAAAATCATACCCTAAGGCAAGAATTAAATGTAGGCAAATGTAAGTGCCCTGAGAAATTTAGGCCAGAAACAGAGCGGACACATCAAGCGGACAAGAAAATATTTGATGTCAGCAAGAAAAAAGATCTCTAACTGATGGGAAGTGTTTCTATTTTAATGGAAATTTGCTTTTTTTGCATATGTAGATCCCAAAGAAGAGACTTACTCCTCCCTTGGCTAATGTGAATATAGCCTTTCTGTCAGCAGTTCTTCTCACCTGAGTTTAAAACTCTTCCAGGACTGTTTGGCTTTACAGGAGGACAGAAAACAGTCTCAACACCAATAATGATGGGGCATTTGTGATCCTTCAGCTCTAATCTACACTCAGACCTTCTCTACTTCCTAAATACATCCCCATGTGTAACTATTCTGCCCTCCTGCTATTCCCAGTATGATTGGTTTTACATTTATCCCTTTTATTAGATAATTATGGTCTGGTATCTTAACAGGAACATCATTAATTTCCAGAAACTGTAAAAACAGCTCTCTGACCCAGGATCCTCCTGAAATCTTTCAACTGTTTCTTGTAGTTTTAGGTAAAACATTCAGTTATACCTTTTATTTTTAATATGAGAAAATATATATAGACATATATATGCCTTTCTTACAGGTTTATAATTAGCCATCCCTTCAACTAAAATATTAGAAGCAATAAATGTTTGACAACAGACAGAATGTCAAAAATACAGCAACTAGGTAAATTTTATCATCTTTTCCCCACCACTTCATATAAAGTGGAGCAGAATTCAAACTTCTTGCAGCTTTCATGTGCAATCTCACTGCTTTAGCTCTGCAGTGGTTTTACCTGCTGCACTTCACAAAGAAGGACGCTTCTCTGCTTTGTTTCAGATGTAGCATTCAGAAATCCCTTGGCACTAAGCCTTTGGACAGTTCTGCCACTGTTCCAAGAAAGCTCTGAGACCTGAGTACCTGTTTTTGAAGCTTACTAGATCAGCACGTCCAAACCTAAGCTTCATCTTAAACTCAAATGCATTTTTTCCCTGCCAAGGTCCTTTTAAAGGCACCAGTATTCCCATCCGCAACACTCTCCTGCTCTTGAAAAATCTATGAAGCATGCCCCATCAGTGATGCCTTTCAGCCTCTCTTCTTTCTTCAATTTTTCAGGTACCTCAGTGGTGTTAAAATCCTGTATCTCAGCATTCCAAGTTCCCTGAATTAAGGGTTGTTGTGCTATCTTCCAAAGTAGCAAATAGGGAAACCTAAGGCCTTTGCCAGCTCTGGACAGAGAGTAAAGGATGTGGTCTAGTCTAAACTGAAGTATGTTTAATTATGCATTCTTCTGTCTCCCTGCACTACATGTACCTTCTCCTTTGGTCAAGTATTTATTTGGTCAAGTCTTCTTGAATACTTTCTGACAGCACTAATGAATAGCATCTCAGGGAGCTTTCCCTTTCTCTTTCCCAGTTCTGTGCTGTCTGCCCCATAGCTCTTCTAATGCTATCCACAGTTCCTACCCCAATGTTCTCTTCCCCGTGATTCTCATTCTCTAACCAAGCCCACAATCAGCAGCTGACAGGGCTGTCTCCCAAGGAGTTTTCATTTTCCTCAACCCACCACCACCTACTACCATCCTATTTGTCTACAAGGACAGGGATTGCTCTCAAAGGAAATATTTCTGGTAATTTTCTCAGTTTTCTTCACTGGACTGGATACCTAAGCAAGGTAGGAATTCTCTCTATGTGCAGCAAGGTTATACCATCAGCTCTGTGACAAGCCTTTCACTTAGCATGCAGCTCCACAACTCACAACTCACCTTGCTATAAGCCTGCAAGCAGTCCTCCTTTTCTCATTACTCCAAAAGTTCAAAAACATTCAGTCTACCAGATGGACCTGTGTATTGACACCAGTGAGCTGATCCTTGACCACCCTGCTACCAAAGCAATCATTCTGCCATTATTAGCATTGAGCAGTGAGGAGGCACCCCTGGTTAAACACTGAAAAACTAATATTGGGCTTTCAGAAACTATTCCTTAATTATCTTTCTCAACCCTCCAGAAAAATCTCATTAGCAGCAGCAGAAAGCCTGGAGCTGAGCAGAACAAATCCAGCATGTGTTGAAGGAGACCATTAGTTTGCCTCCTGATGAAACAGAGGCCCATGGGTCACAGTGGAGGAGTCACTTGGGGGCCAGCTGAGATTTTGAGAATAGTGAGAAAGGACATCTAAGCAACCTAAGTGGAAACCCAGCAGCAACAGAAAAGTCACAAAAGGGGTATCTGTAGACATTCTGAATGGAGAACAAACAAGCAGAGTGTCAGGTCTAATATTTTTCAGCTTTTGAGACAGAATGCCAGTTTAAGTTAATTTGGAGGAAATATCAGCATGCAGTACAAAATTATATCTGCTACATGATATCTCTTCAAAGAGAAGAGTTCAGCACCTTTGGTACAAACTTGGCCAGAACTTATTCAAAGTTATTCTTTCTCATTGGCAAAAGCAATGATTTTACTTTTCCAGTGAGTAAAGTTCAAGCAGGAATTATTCTGCCCATATCCCCTCAGTGCAAAACTAAAATATCCAAATGAACAGATGTCAAAATACCATCAGGATGTTGTAAATACTTCTCAAATTCTTCTGTTTCAGACTATATCCAACTAATGTAGCTAGAGATGCTGCACCAAAATCACACTCAAAGTTTTGACCTAGGTGTCTTTTGAATTTATATTCTCTGGTCACCCTTATTTTTAATGATGCTCAGGAACATTGGAGAGATTCAGCTGCTCGCATCTCCCCATTCTCGCCCTCTTCTTCTCTGTCAGAGTCAGCCTTCATCTTTTTCAGAGAAGCAATTCTTGTAAAGTGCCAGGTATGCTCAGCCGACATTTAACTGAACAGAAATTGGGCTGCTCAGTCTCCTGAAATAACTGCACTGATGTTTTTAGGACTTTCCAGATATACTGACCTACGATGGACTAATTGGAAATGGGACAAAACCCTTACATTGATTTGGCTTGAGCTAAGCAGGAACAAGAATGAAATTCTTCAGAGGTAATGACTATCCTGAGGAGGTCTTTGCTTCTTATTCTGCTATCAGACACAATTCTCTTATAATCTGTATTTTCTTGAGTTTGGTTTTAGTTTGGTTGGTTGGTTGGTTGTTTTTGTTGTGGTTTTATTTGTTTGTTTTGTTTTGGGGTTTTTTTTTTTGTTTTCTTTTTGAGGGTAGTGTCTTGCTGGTTTTGGTTTTGGTTCTAGTTTGGACTGTTCTTTTTTCTGTTTGTTTTTTTTGTTTTTTTTACATAAAGCTACCTTGTCCCAAGTCAACAGAGTGACATTAAGGCTGAATATCACACCGCCCAGTTTCAAGATTTTATAAGTCTCCCACTCTGGTTTCTTGTCATCTTAGATAGCTTTCAAACAAGAGAAGAAAAAAAACATGATGCTTATAACATCTAAATGCCAGAATGTCAAATAAAAGAAAACCTCACCTTATTTTGGTCCCAAAATTCAGCTGCAAGATATTCAAAGAATATTTAGGACTGGTGATATCTGCTGACTTTCCCTAGAAGTTTCCTTGCAGAGTCTGTCCACTGTGAGACACAGATTCACAGAGCTATCCTTGGTCATTTATATAATGGTGTTCACCTCCCAGACTTGCCTATTTGCAGATACAGAAAGTAAGAGGATATGCCCAACAGCAGCAGAATGTTAAATACATCACACGTATCTTAGACAGTCCATGCCCTCCTCATCTGAAGAGGAGATCATAGGATACAAACCTGGTGCATGCCTTCTCCTGTTTGGAAATCCAAAGAAGGGGTGTAAAACTGACAGCTGTAATTAAACATTTTCTGATCCCAGATGCATCTCTATCACCTCTGCCTGGTGACAAATATTCCTTACCTTAGCATGATCTTGCATATTACAAAGTTGTTGCTAACATCAGCAGAGCTCTCAATTTTTTGGATACACTGAAGCCTTGATCTCTTTTATTCTCCACTATGTAATAGAATCATAGAAGTATTAGGGTTGGAAAAGACCTACAAGATCATCAACTCCAACACTGCTATCTGCAGCACTAAATCGTGTCCCCAGCTACTGCAACCAGATACTTCTTGAATGTTTCCAAGAAATGGTGATTCCATTGCATCTGAGCATTCTGTTTCAGTCCTTGATCAACTTTTCAGTGAGGGAATTCTTCCTAATATCCAATTAAGCCTCCTCTAGTTCAACATGAGGCTGTTTTCTCTTCCTGTCCCTTGTTATCCAGAGAAGGTATCATCTACTGATTCAGCATGAGTGGGTCAGACTACCCTAAATGCATGGTGCACTTGGCAGGCAGTCAAAAAAACAAAGAGAATACAGAGTAAACCATAATCTCTTCTTTTGCCAGGACTTTTAGATGCCTTGAATGGAAACTGGTTTATGCCATGGTGATATGTCTTCCATGTGCTGGCAGGGATTGAGAGATCCACAATGGCACATTATATCATTTCTGGAAGACATTTTTCCCAGACAGAATAAGGAATCTATTATTGAAATCTCCATGATCACTGGTGCTTTATCTACAAACTCTTTCTATATCACTCCTTGTTGCCCAATTTAGATTTCCAGAGTAAAGCTGATGGCAGGATCATTCTACCCGATTTATCACCTCAGTCTGATAAAACCCTGAAGAAGGATGGAGGAAAGCTAAGGGAGAGAAAGAAGTAGCCAGCATCAGACTATGAGATGTAATTTTTCCCACTCACACAGCATGTGCCTGAGGGAAAGCAGAGAATAATGAGCCTGGCAGTCTTTTTTTAAGGGTTTGTTGTTTCTTTAAACAGAAATGAGAAGGCAAAACAGAACTTTGTTAAATGTTGAATGTTGTAAATCCTTCTGCATTTCTGTTCCAGAACATCTGGTATATCCTATCAGAGCTATTGTGGCTCCCTTGTAAGTAGGACAGAAAGGAAAAAGAAAAGAAAGCCACAGAACACTCAATCCTCCTGGAATTAGATGCCAGCTACTCATAGAAAAACCACAGCACCAAGACTCAGAAGAACATGACACAGATACTTCTTTTTCTGGATCACCTGGAAGGTACTTATAGAATCAAGCATCTCTGTCTCACCAGGTTCTGGAATGTGTCCATGTTCCATCCTCTCCCCCATGAAGTAGCACAAAACCAGGTGCCTCTCTTTATGCATGGCATTCTGAATCAAGGCCACATGCCCAAGCATGGTACCACTAAAACATGAGTGGAAGTTACAAAACCTCTTCAAAACAAAGCTTCCCATGTTGCTATTCCTTGCTCTCTGTTTCATGTGAAACTGAATTAGTGAATGCATACAAAATCTTTGGCAAACTTCCTCCATGTGGCTTCTGTGTAAATAAATATTTGTTTTGTGCAGACAAGGGAAAGTACATAAATGCTGAATATGTAGGGATTTTTATAAGACAAAGAGAGAATGCAGCGCATGTAGATGGGAGCACCTGAGTCCATGACTACTCTGCAATTACAGATTGTTGCAACAGAGCGAAAAAAAGCATGGATAGGACCAAACAGTAATTAATGAGGGGACAGTCTGTGCAAGAGCATGAGACAGAGCTTGACACTGAGAAGAGGCATGTTACCACAGAAGCTAAAGATGGAAAGCAAACCATTCTGATGTGCAAGGAAGAGAGAGCACAGAGACAGAACATAATATAGTTCTGCAGAGGTTTGCAGAGTCTGAGACCATCCTTCTTAACTGTCCTAAACATGTAGATGGATCACTAAGAGAAACAGTTTAGTGGTAGCTTTGGCAGTGATCAGGTAATGATTGGACTCAATGATCTTAGAGGTGTTTTCCAACTTAAACAATTCCGTTCATTCTGTGATTCTATGAAGTGGCAGTACCATTTAAGGGAATGTTCTGTTTGTTGAAAGGAAGTTGAGTCTGGGTCCATTTGCATGACATTTCATCTTCTGCTTCCTTACAGTTTAGGATGGCTGTATCCAACACAAAACTTCAGAGTACAGAATGATTTTTCCTTAGGTGAAAGAACAGACTGAAAAGAAAAATAGAAAAATTTAAATTCATAGAAGCAGTGTGAAACAAGTTTAGAAGTATTTCAATAGACATACAGGAGGTCTGTGCTACACATTTAAACAGACAGGGGGAAAAACAGTGTACACTAAGGTATATGAATATATATGTAAATATCTTTGAAAAAAACTAGACCAGACAAGGCTGGCAGAATCAATGAATAGAAATTAAAGTCGGCACCAAGGAAAAGCATTGTGATATAAGTATTACTTACACACGGTTCTGAAAATAACCTTTCCTAATGTGCTAGTTTTGCATTGGTTGATATTTAGGAAGAAGGAAGAAAATCACCCACATTATGATTTCCCTGAGAGAAGCTGCTGGGAGCTTCTTCTGTGTCTAGAAAAAGACAGTAGTTGTCTAGTTCTGAGGATTGACAGTTTTTTAAACTATTGAGAAGCTGGGTCTGCCACTGTGAATATCACAATTTAAAATCCGGGTAGCACAAAAAGGTCCCTTCTTGTTTCCAGCCTCAGGAGGTGACTGAGCTCTGTGGGGCTGGCCCTGCTCTGCGGCAGCCCATGCAGCCTGGCCTGGCTGGGCCGGGCCAGACCCCAGCAGCTCCTCGGCAGGGATGGGAGGCCAGCGGGGCCCAGCTGAAGCAGGGCCAGGTCACAGGCACTGAGATCTCGGTAACACCAGGCCCTGCCTCCACCCCTGCCCCAGCCCGTGCCAAACTGGGGCCCTGGGCTGGGCCAGGCCCCCCTCCACACCCATTGCAGCATCCCCAGTGGCTGCCCGGCAGAGGGAGGGGCCCAGCGAAGATGAAATCCATCACTGCTTCAGCCACTGCCCACCAACACCTGCCAGCCTGGGTGAAATGTTAACCCCGTCAGTGCACAGATGAGACCTGCAGAGCATGATTCTCCCCTCGGATGAGAGACAAGGACAGAATGACAACGCATAGAAAGACAAGATGAAGACACNCAGTGCACAGATGAGACCTGCAGAGCATGATTCTCCCCTCGGATGAGAGACAAGGACAGAATGACAACGCATAGAAAGACAAGATGAAGACACCAAGGTCAGTAAAGAAGGAGTCAAGTTCCAGATGGAAGGAGAATGAGGAGATGCCCTAGTATTGAAGCTGAAAGTTCTTTTGATAATGCCATAGAGGTGGATTATGATATACTACAATATTCCCTTTAATTCATGAGAGAGTATGGAAGGATGGAGTGTTCAAACTGTAGACCTGAGCACAAGCAACCATAATTAAGCAAAGCAGATGTTGAAGAAGCTGTGACCCCATGAGAAGCTTGAACAGAGAGAGATGAGAGTGAAGACCCTGTGCCCCCAGGGAGAGAAGAAGACCTCTGTTAGTGGAGATGAAGATGATTGCAGAAATAAATTAAGAAAACCTTTGCCTTTGAACAGCTTATCCTTACAAAATAATACCCCATAAGTTGACATGACGCATTCATGCAGCTGTGAGAAGGCTGTGAAAATGGGAGGAGCTTCACAATAGCAGATTTTTAAACCAGGCAGCTGCTGTTCGTGAAAATGAAAGGCCACGAGAAAACTGTGCTACTGTAGAGAAGTCTCCAGGGCATGGCAAGAGGAAACTCCTTGCCCTATAAGAACTGAAGAAAGACTATTCTAAAAGTGGTAACTGATTTAAAATCCCAGATTTTGTCTCTACATTGTCAGTTGGGAAAGGAAAGAAGTTGGGCAAGGGGAAGGAAAGTGTTCTGGAGGTTTCATTCTGATTGTTTTTTCTATTCTTTTAGTTCTGTTCATAAAGTTTTCTTCATACCTTTTAGGTTTTGAGCCTGTTGTGCCCTCCTCCTAATCCATACCTCATAGCAAAAAATGAATAAGTGCACTGGTGAGTTTGGCCAGCTCTAAACCTACCACATTATTTAGTGCATTGGCCAGGAAATTCAAATTGGTGAACCTAAACCACTACACCTAAGTACATGTTTAAGTGTTTCAGCAAAACAAGATTAAAACATTGCCATTGTCCAAAGAGACTCTGTAATTAGAACTGGATTCCCAGGATAGCATATAAACATGAAAAATTCTCTACCTTTTCTTTCTAATCACATTTATTTAAAAAAAAATAGAAGAGTTTCATTTACATGTCACAGACAACTTGATCTATATTCAGAAAGAACACCATGTGCTGCTTAGATGTCTAAACAATTTTATCTCTTACCCTGAGTTTGGAGTCAGACATCAAGAATGCAATGCATGTGGCTGCCATTAAAATGTTAATCTGTAACACCTGCAATTGACAGAAGTTGCTATACTTTATATAAATTAAAACTTTTCTTTCCTATTCCTCTGCTGTGCAGTGCTTAGTTGCAAATTGTTTTTCTAACTTGACTTCGAACTTTGAAAAAATATGCAATTTAGACTTGCTACCTGGGAATCTTAATTCAATTTCCTGTTCCATCACAGGTTACCCGTGTGTCTTTAAGGAAGCCACACAGGTTGTGATTTAAGAGATAGATTGGAGCTTTGCTTCCCTTGAAAATACTTTGTAGTTCTGGCCTTAGTCTCTATGACTATCTAAAAATATATATATAATGATACAGACGTACAATCGCATTGCATGTAGCTTGTAGTGGATTAAGATTTCTCTGCCTCCCAGCCATCCATTACAGGCCTCTTCCTGTCTTTGTAGCTAACCTGCATTATGAGGTTATATGAGTGTTTATAGCCTGCTTCAGTAAAAAATCAGCTAGTTTAGCCTGAATTGTGACTGAAAGCAATGTGGGTTATTGGAACAGCTTAGAAACCTGAGGGAGAAATAATGCCTGGAAGACAGTCAATTTAATAATAGTAGAAAAAAAGGATGGGGAATAACTTGATCAGCTACACTTCTGCTTCAATACAGAGGACATCCCTGCCTTTAGGCACTGCCATGATCCTCAGCACCAGGCAGACAAAAGCAGGATGAGAGTAGACAGGTTAGGATTACGGTACACCAAAAAAAAACAAAACCATGTCAGTTTGGCTGAAGACAAAGAATACATAGAAAACAGTACCAAAAAGGGAAACACTCAGAAGTTTGTGTATGTACATGTGTAGTGATTTAACATCAGCAGGAATTTAAATTTGAAATAAGCCACTCTGCTAGCCCTACCCCTTCTGGTAAGAGAGGGACAAAAGGAGAGACTATGGGTTGAGATAATAACCTGACAGCACAAAGCAATGGAATAAGAAATGCACAGTAACAACCGCAATATTAATAACAAAAGTGTTCAAAAGAGAAGATGTTTTGCCCACCAAAGGCGTTCACCACCAGGAACAAAACCAAAATGGCAGACGTGTCCCTCAAGCCTCATCCCCTGGCTTCCCCAGACAGAGGTAAGATGGTTGCTGCTCCCACAGGCCTCACCACACGACTGGCAGAAGCAAAGACAAGATGGTCACAGACTCCCACAGACAGTGTCTCCCACCCTGGCCCAAAACAATGGACACCAGTGACAAACAAACCCCCTGGAAGGTACATTGTCCGAGCCGGGTCTTATTGCTGCTCTGCTGGGCTCAGTTCCTCTCAGGAGCCTGCGCTGCCACTTTTACTGCTCTGCTGTGCTGTGGAGGGAAAAAAAATTAAAAATTACTGGGGAAAACCTCCCTTCTACCCAGACTCTGAAAAATAAGGATTATGTCTGAGATCATCCCTGGATTATAAGCAGCTGACTTTCTTCCTAGGCTGCTGAAGTATTTTATAGATCTGTGAGATTGGAGGATGGTGAAAAACACATCCTTTGTGGGATTTTGTATTAACATATTAATTTTCAATCAAAGCAGCAACTATTGTCAGGAATCAAAAGAAAAACTTTTCAAACAATATTAAAGTGGTAATACAATGAGCTGTTCTTTAATGAAAGCTTTCAGGTGCATTAAAAAACCCCTATATATGTGCATGGTATAGGATTTCTACAATTTTTACAAGGTTAATAAATTAGTCTATCTAGCAGGTACATTCAATAGAAGAGCAGTTTCCCTGGTGACCCACCCTTGGGCCTGCCCCTTGGGGTGTCTCCAGGGAGTTCCTTAGTTTATATCTTGTCTTGTCTCTCAAATGCTGGTGCAAAACCAGATGTCCTTGTAAGAAATTCTTTTCTTGAAAATAACACTAAACAAAATTTCTAGAGTGTGACATAATGTGTTACAAAGGGTTAGCTATTGTTCTGCAGTGTAAAAAAGGCTAAGAAGGTGGAAAAAGGGCAAGAAGGTGCTCGAAATTAGAAAACTATATGTTAAATTCTACAAAGCTAGAAATATACGAAAAAACTAAAAGTCTTTAGGCATCACAGGTCCTAAAGAAGTGATATCCATGTTAGAAAAGAAAATAATAGGTTCTTATTCTAAAACATTCTGCCCTGCATATTTGGATGCTTGGAACTCAATTTTGGGTTTATCTGAGATGCATCTTACAAGTCACTGGCATTTTAGGTTGTTCTTTCCCTCATTCCCAAAAGATAATTTGTGTTTTCTGTCACAGAATTACAAAAGATGGCCTGTTTCTGCTGACAAATCTAACCTCTGTTGAACCCTCATATTAGTAAGCTGTGTTTTCTTTAATGAGGTCCTTATACCAAACATAGAGACTGCTTATGAAAATTGCTTTTAATGAGGTCAGTATTACCACTCAAGATTTAGTTGACCCTGTGGAAAGGTAAGAATGAGCTCTAGTACTGCAATGTTAGCAGATCTAGTGCAGCAAGTGTTGTGAAACCTGGTGTCTGACTTTATTCTGCAGCTCCTGGATGTTTGCAATTATTTGGAATTCTAGCTTATCTTAAAAAGAAAGCAGTTATGGGAAGAGAATAATTAATAATAAGACTGGTTTTCTACTTACTTATGTCCTACATCTGTTAATCTTTCTGCCTGCCCCTTCCACAATTACCTCAGCTAGTCCTCTGCCCACTCCTAATTACCTCCCATGTGACCAAACTTCAGGTCTATAGTGTTATATTCTTCATCTGAGGTTAGTTCAGCCCGTACTGAAGACTCTTGTGTTTGTGCTGAAGCTTTTGCCTCAGTGACAGTATTCATTTGAGACCTCCTTTTTTTCTCAGCTGACAGTTTTTGTGAAACTCGTCAGACCTTTGTAACTTCAAGATACTTTGCCCTTTTGCTGATTTTGGTAGGACCAGCCAGCTTGGTCAAGAGGGGGAGAGAGCAAAGAGCAAGCCAAGAGACTGATGGGCACAGATTTCAGTCATATTTCCTTAAAAAGCCAACTTTTCGACGAGTCACTAGGGTCATCAAAGAATGCTCACATTAACCCTGAGGCTTAAAAATTAAGTTGCCAAAAAAGACATCTCAAATCTGTTTTGTAATATCTAATAATTCTGTGGACAAGGTTCATTACATATTTCATCAGCAAGTCTATATAAGTAATATGTCTACCTCCTCTAGCCTTTTAGAATAGTTATCTTTCTGCTGGCACATCTTTTTTTGAGATATGTGATTGATATAATGAAGACTCATTCTTGTTGTTTCAAAATTATTTTCTGAAACCTCAGAAAAAACAAAGCACCTTTTCTTCTGCTATCCCATAAGCTGTACAGTGTACTAATGCTGCCAGTCCCTTACTGTGCAGTGAAAACTGCATTGCAATTTTACTCCTCAACAGAAGGTAAAATAAAAAGCCATTAAATTACCAGTATTCTAAGGGTCTTAATCTTGCAGGTTTAAAGGTGTTCTCCAGAGCTCTCTCTCTTATATTCAGCAGTGTGCATTGATGTTCAGTTTTGCTCTCCCCACCACTTCCTTTTATGTGTTAGTGCTTGCATTTAAAATGAAGAAAACCCTGGGAAACTCCTGTTGGAAAGGCAACCTGACTTTTCCCACAGACACAGCTCATGCCATGTTACTCATTACCCTGACTGCCTCTTACACGCTGGCATGCATGTGAGAAGGGGGTCACAGCAGCTTATCCTGCCCTGGAGGGTGCTCACATTGATGCCAGGAGCTATCTGAACCAGAAACAAAGCATGAAAATGCTTTATAACCACCCCACTGGGACAGCAGGAATCTGAGCAAAAGCATTTTGCTGCCACTGGGAAAAAGACCTCCATCAGTACTGTCTTCATGACTGCTGGCACTGGAAACAATTTTGCAGCTGTATGAGCCCAGTCCCAGGAAAACAGCAAGGCTTTGTTAGTGGTCCTCACCTGCCTGAAGAAAACAGTGACTCTGTCTGTGCAGAGTCCTGCCAGGTATATACCAGCCAAACCTCAGGAAGTGTGGATTCTCCTGTGTTTGTGAAATGAATCAGTCTGAGTCTCGTATGCAAACTGCCTAACCCCAGCTGCCAGTCCTGTAAATCAAAAAATTACTCACTAAAATTACATGGATACCTCATATATCCTGATTTGCTTTTTATACCTTTTGAGACATTTTAGGTTCTTGGAGTCTTTGGGGTATACTGATATTACCTTTTCTGGGTTTTCTCAGGAAAACAAAATTATGAGAAGCTCTGTGTTTGTCAGTAATACAGGAGGTTTCTGCTGCCAAAGTTTGTGCCTTGGGTTGGCAGTGTGGTCAGCCGATCTTCTCCTGCCATTTATAGGCACAGCCTAAAGCCTGACATTTTATGGCAGAGCAAAATCAAACTATAAACTGCAATGGCTCATGATAAGCTTCATGAGCACTTAATCCAGAATGGGAGGTGTGAAAACATAACCCCAGCAGCAGCCTGAGGGAAAACTTTCCTTTTCATTATCTCTTAGTTCACTACAATTGGGGGAAGTCAAGAAATTGCAAAATTCAAGAGGTTGTGAGGAGATGAAATAGCTTCAGACAGTTAAATGGTTTTAAAATTCAAAATACTCTTTAGATTTGGAATCCTTTATTACACTTGTGCTCTCATCTGCCTGATGTCTGAGAAACACTTCCAGCCAGGAATCAGGTTAGGATTATTTAGGGAACACTGTTTGAAGTGTCATACAATTCTAGTGCCTGTTGAATATTTTCCATATGGTGTCTATGCATCAATTTTCATCATTCATTGTGACCTGTGTATGTGATAGATCTGCCTTGAAAAACTCACAAAAAGAGGGGTGGGGGTTATGTTGACCAAAAAATAATGTCACAAGTCAGAAGTGGGGAAGGAGAGTCTGTGACTTTTCCAAAGCATTACTACAAAAAGAGAAGAAAATTGAAAGAGTAATTTTGCTGAAAAGTTAATAATGGGCATGTTACTCTTTGGTTTTTGTGTTCTGTCTCAGTCTGAGCCAAGGGTTTTCACAGGTAAAATCCAGAACTGGTGAAGCTAGGACTGGGGCTTTACAGGCATAACAGATTCTTGTTCAAGTTGAGGTTAGTGAAGTCCAGAAGATTTAGCATCTTCCTTAGGGTTTAAAGGATGTTAAGACTTCTACATACTCCAAATGGCATCTCCTATGCAGTGCCTGGCATCAGCTCTCTAATAAATGAAGTAAGATCTGGTGATCTATAACAATTTAACAATCATATCTGAGGACAGAAAGATGGGAAGATGGAGCAGGAGGTTTCCATTGTTCTTTTCATGTGAAGCCTGTCTTTTTCCACATTCAGCAAAGACCTAGTGTGATATACATTTTCTTGTCAATCTCAGACTTCAGAGGTAATTAGAAAAACACTGCTTTTATTTCTGTAGTCTATAGGATACATTTTATTTTTATTGTAGTACTTTGTTCCATCACTTGATACTGACACCACAGCTGTCTCCAACTGCTTTACTTCATATGTTAAGGACAGGTCTGACAGCATCTTAACTGGAATTAAGAAAGTACTTAACTGTTCCCTCAGGAATCAGGTCTTTTAATGTTAAAGAAGAGAAAAAAAGATGAATAAGAATGATTTGAAGTTAGTCTGTTTCTTGGTGCCCTTCTGGAAGTACTTAAGATAGGCTTGAATTTTGTTTGTTTGTTTTTTGTTGAGAAACTTCAAACCACCAGGCATAAATTAGCACATAAATAAATCTTCACGGTACTAGAATCCAAGTAGGCTGCATAGTGGAAAAATATTTTGTAACAATTTAGACATGCTTCATAAAATGTAATGAGTGATTTTCTAATATTCCATTTTGGCTTTCCTTCAACAGCTATTAGAATCTTTTGAACACAACAGAACATGAGATAACAGGTAAAAAAATAACTCAGTCTGAAAGATGGCAATGAAAACTGAACAGGCAAATGCAATCTACCTGAGAAAATGAGGCCATATTTCCTGCTGATAATAATTTCAAATAGGAAAAACCATATGTGAGGGAACTGCACTAGGCCAGAGCTATTAGCAGAAGTGCAGCTGTCTCATGTTCAAAGCAGTCATTGGGGTGATAGCTTCCAGTAACTCTCTAGGCATTCTCAAAGGAAATAGAGCATGTAGACCAAAGATCAAGACTCAGCAACGAGACTTTCCCTGATGAAGGTCAAAGCTTCATTACCATTACCAGGAATTTTACAGAAGAACATTTTATCTTGAAGATGAGCAAAGGTGTGACTGCTACTATTGTTGCCAGAAATATTTTTGTGTACTGTGGAAAAAGTCTTCTGGACAGAATACAAAAAAAAAGTTATTCCAAACAAATAAATTGAGACTATTATTATAAATAATAATGTTAATAGTGGCATTAGTATAATAATGATACTATAAATATCCAATGGATCTTTTGCAAATACCTTGTAAGTACTTATATGAGAAGGAATGTTACTGAAAATCAATGTATTTGCACCATCTTTAGCATGCTTAGCAGCGTCAATTTCAAGCAAGTAAACTTTATGAGTAAATTTTCAACAGACAGGATCATGTGTCCAATTTAATATGCTTCAAAGAGACCAGTTTTCCAGATGACCAGTGCTCAGTTCTTCCTCATAAATGGTTTAAGATATCTTACTTCTGAAAATACAGTCCCAGATTCCAAGAGTTAGGCTTGTTTATTTGGGGATTAGAAACTTTTAAAAGCATTTGCATTTCTCAAGTCTCAACACCTAGAGTTTAAGGCCTGTTTTACGTTAATGTTTCAATATCTTAGTAAGTTGCCTAGTCCACAAATTTCTTGGTTCACAAAGTCTTCAAGTAGATATGGGATGCTTCTTCCCCTAAATGAACCCAAAAATCATCCTAGAAATAAGAACCTTCTAGTTTCTCCTTATAATTCACTTGTGACTTCAAAAGTGCATTTCCCAGATGCAAATAGAAACAAAGATATCTTTTCAACTGTACAAATCTCAGTGCACATATTTGTTTTGTCTTCCTTCCTCCCTTCCTCCCTCCCTTCCTCCCTTCCCTCTCATTTTTCAGGATCTACTCTCAGTTGAAAAGTTGCTTTGTACTCTCTGAAATAATGAGGGGGGTTTTTTTAAGCAAAATACCAAGACCCTCAGGAATTTCTTAATGAATGATACTTGAAACAGTATTTTGTCAGGCTAATTGTATGCTGTAAAAGATTCCAGGTTAAATCTGAAAATATATGTGGCTCAAGGTTGCAGTGTTATGGATGAAATATTAAGAATGCCCTTCTTCGTTATTACCTGGCTTATTTCTTTAAGCAAATAGTAATAGACTAGTCATTGCCCTTGGATATACACTTCCAAATCACTCTGAAGACAACAGGATTTTTGCTGCACGTCCCAGGGCAAGGTTTTGCCCTATATTTCTAGCAATAAAGGGTATTTTAAGCCCATTTGTTCATCAAAATAGTTCATCAAAAGTTCTTTTTTTTTTCTTTCTTGTGGATAAACTGGAAAAAATGTCTGAAGTAATAGTGACATATGCCATTTTGGCTGGAAGAAAGGTCATTGTAGCAAAAGTAACAGACTTTGGTTCCATTTCTTATTCATTATGAACATGGCTACATGCAGTTCATGCATCCTTAGCATGGCATGGGCACAGTATGGTGATATCCTGTTGGGATTTAGTTTATTCCTTGTGTGTGTAACAAAACTGAAAGATTTAAATTGCATGAATCTGCAACTTTTTCTTGCTGGGCAATTCAAGCTATACTTTCATCATAATAAGAGATTGAAAACCCTTTTTATCCACTGCATTACCTATCTATCTTTGGAGTGTTTCCCACAGTGCATGTGCTGAGATTTTGATCAACTTAATTTTAAATGTCCCAGGTAATAGGACATCCAGGCTTTCCTGTTGCCATTACTATTCTGTAAAAAATCCCAGTGTCAGGAGTTTGCTCAGTTATAAAATAATGCATTCTTTTATTTTCCATCATTTAACAATGTACAGTCCTATTGCCTGTGTGGGTACTTTTCAAGTGCTTTTAGGCTCTAAATGTACCAGAACCTACCCCAAACATAGTTTTTATCCCATCTGAATGCCTGTGCTTGCCTGTGGCCCATCCCTGGTCCTTGGTTGATGCCAAATGGCTGGGACTGTCCCCAGTGCCCTGCTCCCTGACTGGAGCTGTGGATGGGCCCTTGAAGCCAGGACCTATGCTGCCTTATGGCTATGCCATCCACAGGGTCTCACAGGTAAAATCCATCTCTGTATGTGCTTGTCCTGTTATTGATGTCCAGTGTAAGAGAATAGGATCATTACTGTCTTGGGGATGAAGCTCTTACAACAGTTTGTTTGCCTTGTTTTGATCTTCACATGAGGAAATGAGAAAATAATTGCTGTTGAATAGAGTCCTGCTGGAGGTCAAAATTTACAGGAGACAATCCAAAGCCCTGGATTGTCAACACTCTTAGGAAATGGCACAGCACAGAGAGACCCAGGCTGCAGATACTGCAGTTCCCTCACACTCTCAGCCCAGAGGGACATCTGTTCCTGGTGAGCTGAGCTGCTCCAGGGCAGAGATGCTCTGGATTTCATGAAGATAATGCAGGAGCAGTACAATTAAGAGAAGAGATTAATTAGAGAATTATCCCCTAATTACACTTCCTGAGGCAGCTGCACTCTCTTTATGTGGCTGCAGACATTCCTTCACTCTCTAGGGTGGCAGAAGACATGGGTTTACTTCTCAGACCATCTCCAAACAGGCCTTTGTATGTCAGGTGTTGATCAGTCAATGAATCAATCCCACTGTGAAAATATTAAACAATATTAAATAATAGGAACAGAGTGTGACCATAGCAAGCTGCAATATTGCCTAGAGGAATAAAATCTTTCAGTGGAAATGTGGAGAGAAATTTTGAGAAGACCTATTAAACTAGAGGACTTTGCAACACAATAACAGATTAGATTTATTTTAGACAAATGCAAGGCAACCAGCACTGGAAAGAACAGTTTAAAATTATGATATATACAGATGGATTCAGAATAAGCTGTTGTTTCTTAGGAAAATAGTTCCAGACATCATTGCAGATCATTCAGTGAAGACATTTGCTGTGCATGAAGAAGTAGCAAATAAGATGTTTGGCTGCATGGGAAAGAAGATGGTGAATAGCAAACACAAAATTATATAAAATGCCATTGTATATGATTGGCTCTACAGCATATCCTTACTTTGAATTCTACATTTACTTTGGGCAATTCAATTAGAGAAACCATGAGAGAAACCAAAAATTAGAATCACAGGAGAATATTTCAAATAGGGGTGAAACAAAAAAGAACTAGATCAATTCATTTGATTAGGAGGAAAGTGATAATGCCATGGTTTAACTACAGCTGGCAACTCAGCCTGACACAGCCAGTTGCTCATTCCTCCCCAGTGGCATGAGAGAGTAAAGGTAAGGAAACTTGGGCTGAGATGAAGACAGCTAAATAAGTAAAACAAAAGGCTTGCACACACACACAAGGAAAACAAAACAAGGAATTCATTCACCACTTCTCATGGATAGGTAGGTGTTCAGGCACCCCCAGGAAACCGGGGCTCCAGCATGCATAACAGTGACGTAGGAAAATAAACACAATTACTCACTCCAAATGCCCCTCTTCCTTCCTCTTTCTTCAGCTTTATAGGCTGAAGATGTGGCCATGTGCTGTAGAATATCCCTTGGGTCAATTTGGGTCAGCTGTCCTGGCTGTGTCCCCTCCCATCTTCTTGTGCACCCCCAGTCTCCTCCTCACTGGTGGGGTGAGTCAGAAAAGGCTTTGACTCTGTGTAATCACTGCTCAGCAGTAACTAAAACATCCCTGAATTATCAACACTGTTTCCAGCAGAAATCCAAAACACAGCCTCATAACAGCTACTGTGAAGAAAATTGTGTATCCCAGCAAACAACATCACAGATAGGAGAGAGCTCTCCAAAATACTGTATAATGTAGAAAGAAAGCATTTTAAATTGTCTCAATTTTTCTGTAATGTAGGTATCCTCAAAGAATGTTCTAAAAAACACAATGAAATATCATTAGATTGGATATTAGTAAAAAATTCTTCACTGAAAAGGTGGCCAAACAAGAGAAGATGCTGCCCAGTGAAGTTACCATCACAGGAGGGATGGTAATCCATCACAGGATCACCATCACAGGAAGCATTCAGAAGATGTGTAGATGTGATATTTAGGGACATGGTTTAGTGGTGGACTTGGCAGTGCTGACTTAATCTTTGGACTCAAAGATCAAAAAGGTCTTTTCCAGCTTTAATGATTCTATGACACTGTGATCATTCATAAAATAGCCTGTAATGCCCTGGGATGCAGGATGAAATTGCAGCAAGAGTATTTAGGTCCTAATTATCCATTAATGATAATGACTGTCATTTACAGGAGGGTCTCAAAACAACTGCAGGAATCCTCTGGAAGTGCCTTACTATAAATAAGAGTAAGTCCCTTATAAGAATAGGTGAAGAGGAAGATTGGGGTAAAATTTTCTGGAGTTCAGAGGAGATATTAAGGTTGACAATATCTGTTACTAACCCACTGCTCTTGACAAAATGGAAAGGAAGATACCATGACACACAGGATCTTAGTTTTGTTAATGTAAAATTTTAGTTTGCAGCACTAAGTATCAGCCCCGCCTGCTAGACTAACTCTTGGATTTACATAGATATCCTCAAGAAGCCCATAGCACCTCTGCCCTTCCTTGAACTGTGCTCATTAATCTCTGTGGGACATTATTGTGCTGATCTCTGTGGGACATTCTTCACAGTTTCTTAAGTCACAACTGAATTCAGAAAGGTCTTCCCCTTTTGTAAAAACTGTCAGTGAGGCTAAAGACAGAGGGAAATAATTATCTGGGACCTCACAGAAATGTTGAAGATGAAATTAAGGAAGAGACACATGGATGTGTTAGGAAAGGGACATGTTAAATCATGATTTAACAAATGAATGATGTAGGGAGAAAAAGGTGAAAGATCTGAGAGGCAAGAGGGTACCACGAAACAATAGAAAGGGTGAAGACAAAATGGAAGAGAAAGAGACTGGAAAGAAAAAGGAGTGGAAGATAAAAATATAGCACGGATTATTCAGAGGCCACAAAGAGTAGGAATATAAAGGCATATACATTTGAGAGAAAAGGAAGGTAGGCAAGTACAGAATGAATAGTGAAAAGAAGCAAAGGAAAGGAGACCAAAAATTAGCAAAAAAAAAAATCAAAAGGAAAAATATGTGAAAAGACAGCTTGAAATTTGCCACAGAATAAGTAAGAAAGACTGTTTCCATAGAAATAGAAATATCAGCAAAGGTTGTGGAGAGCCTTCTAAATGGCAGAAAGCAGACAGACTGAATTGAGGATTCATGTAAGGTAAACTTTGAAAGAGAAAAACATGCACTGCTAATGCTTTCCAGTGTGGGACAGAGAATGAACCCTGCCCCAGCTGCCACCTCCAACTTGGAGCTTCTTCTGTGTAGGGTCAAAGTGGAAGATGCATGAAAATAAAATATAATTAATATATCCTAGTGGTATAAATGTTGGACAATTCATAAAACAGTGGATCTGAGAGCAAGTTCTGCTAACCATCTTAGAAGAAATAGTATATTTTCTAAATACTGTTGCAAATTCCTAGGGAAAATACACATTCTGCAGAAGTGCTACAAAAATGGACCAGTTTTGGGTCCTTCCACAAAAACGTAAAGCTAATGCCTTGTAAAAGTAAGTTCTAGTGCACTGTTATCTAGGAAGTAAAATTAGTATAAATTAATATAAATAAATTTTAGATAACTTTAAAAATTCTTTATCTAATAGATAAAGAATATTTCTTCCATATCTAATTATTTCCTGATTTTAGAATACGACTGCTACTCAAGGCATAGGAGCAAGTTCTACATTTCACTGACTTCCATTCCTTCTTGACACATGATTTTACAATGCAGTTCCAAAACTCTGTGTCACTCTAGCTATTTCATACTCATTAGGGCCTGAGATCCAAGAACCTTGATATCTGTTCTCCCACCACTTGCTTCAACAGGCAAGCAGGTCGGCAGGGAAACAGGTCTAAAGAAGTAGATCTTGGAATTTTGGCCATATTCTTGGGAGATATCACTGGCTTTTGTGACTTTTTACAATTATCATTATCAGTGTTACTTCCCTTGCCTTTTGCTTGCCCATTTAGACGGTTAAGAGTTTTGTGCGAGGTATTCTGCTGAATACCTGTGCTTAAAGACATCAGGCCATCCTGCAGGGCAAGGAGAGTAATCCACTAAAAGTAGTTACTGCGCTGTCCTTGGCTGTTAAGTGCAATCTCTTAGGTATTGACTGCTCTCACTACATATCCTTGTCCTAGTCCAACAAAAACACAAACATCAGATGTTTGGCTTTTTTACCTATGTATTTAATCAAAATAATAAGCATTTGAGGGTTTTTTCCTGACCTTCTACTAAGCTTGAGATAGAGATTTATACTGTAACTAGGATGTAGTTAACCACTTCTGTGAGCCTTTCAGCTTTTTCATTTTTGCTCAATCACTGTCAAAACCCCACTTTCCAGAGATAATTTTTCAGTTCCCGAACAGACTTCATCTCCAGTCATCTCAATAACATATTTTTATTTTTCTTCATTTAAATTTCGCAGTTAATTTTCAGACTGGAAGAATGAATAGGCTTAGGACTGGATAGGGATGGTAAGGGTTAAGAGACTTTTTTGTTTCTATCAGATCTCCTTTATATTCTGATTAATTTTCAGAAGTAGCAACCCCTCTTCGGGTTTCTAGGGTTGATGAAAAGCAGAAAAAAAAGATGGAAGAGACAAATAGATGGAAGGAAGAGTTGGTTTAAAATGTGTATTAGGAATGAAGTACTGTCTGTAATTTAATATTACTTAGTCTTTCTGCTCACAAATTTGAAAGAGTGATTTGGTGTAGGAAATATCTACACGCCTTTACTAGTGATGTCAGAGTCAGGGTTTTGCTGCCGCTTGTGTATTTCATTTGGGGCTGCCTTTTACTTCCCTCCTTTTTATATCCTAAACAGTTGCTCTGCATCCCCCATTCTATCCCCGCATCTTGGCAAAGCAACATGTAATGGAAATAGGAGTGATAGTGGGATTTACCTCCCCCACAAAATTTAATTATCCACGAGACATACAGCCAGGATCATCTCCCTGGACTTTCCCTTATTTATACCTGACCATCCTGGTTAAACTCTTGGATTCCCATCTTAACAGCTTTGCATTCTGTACTCAGATTAGAAAGGAATGGATTTCTGTTGCTGCTCTCAGCAGTGGGGTATCTGATGCCCTGTGAGTCTTGAATCATTTTTACTAGTGGGAAAGGAGGTCCAGATCTAAGCAAATCCTCACAGACAATAAATTCATATCCACTGAATTTAGCAAAGCTGCAATAGTACTTATAACTTCCTATGCTTTATCCACTCACAGCATTAAAACAATTCTGGTTTTGTGGCTCATTTTATATATGCTTGTTTATCATTCCCAAGAATGATTTGATTTTATTCTTTGAAGACCATTCTCCTGTGGCATTTTCCCATTCAAATTCATCACTTAGCAGTTATGGCTTCAGTTCAGCAAAGCACTTAAGTGCATGCTGAAGCAAATGCATTCTAAACATGCAGAGACATATGTTGCTGATATATCATTAGGACTTAATATTTATATGGACACACTGCCTAGCAACTCAGCCCTGTTCCAGGAGTTCTGCTGCTGCTGCGTGTTGTGCTGCCACACAACAGAAAGACAAACACTGTTCCCAGAAACTTCGAGACCTGAGCTTGATATACTTTACATCCCTTGAATGTGTAATGAATATTAACCTGTGTAACCACTGCATTATGCTGAGGATTAGATGAGCTAAGGTAGCTCCCATTTGTTGACAGGGAAAATTAAGCAGCAAAACAGTTGTCAGTGTCAGCCTTTCTGCACCAGTGCTGCAGCTGAGCCCATTACCCCTCGTGAGCTTTCTTTATTCTTCTGGATTTAGGTTTGGCAGCTATACAAAAGCACTGCTTCCAGGATTCCACATGGAAATTGAACATTTTGGTGGTTGAGGAGAAAAACATATTGATGTGCTATATTGCTTACATGACCACAGAGGATTTGCAAGCTCTTAAATATGTGGCACAGCAGATAACAAATCAGTGTTACAAAGAAGACCAACCATTATATTAAAATATCAGTTTGCATCCCGGCATAATTTTGTTCTTGCATGATTTGTTCTGTTACAGATTTCTGTTACCTTTTTGGCAGTTAATCAATCTTTTCTGGTTTTGACAGTCACTCTGGAAAGCTTTATTATAATTCTGCCACGAGATGTGTTGAAAAGGCCATATTTTTTATTAAGTCCTCACAAACTGGGCTTTAGAGACTCAAACTTATATCAGTGTGTTTTATATATGTTTAATCTTCTGCTCTCCTGACCCTGACAAGGCAGAGAAATTATTTTAGATGCAAAACGGAGAGTAAATTCCTCCTCCTGCCCTCCTTCTCAGCTTATAATTGTTAAATGGGAATGGCTCTGTAAGAACATTATTCTGGGATAGCTCAGCTCCTAATCTACTATGCCCAAACTGCTTTGTACACTCCAGCATTAGATCTGTCTAGTTGTTTGACTGTTAGGCTGGTACTAAGAAGATATGCCACCCGCTCTGGAGACCTCCACACATCTCTCTAAGGTCATTATTAGAAGCAGATCAACAAATTAAAAAGCTTTTCTGTTTAATCCATCATGTAAACCTCCATAACTAGTTATGAGGATTTTTTGATTGTACCCAATCTCATGCGACAATCACCACTGGTCCATCTATTTAACACTCACTAATTGTTACTGTGAAAAAGTACTGGGACCATCAGGCCTTTGGTCAGTTATGGTAGGGACCCTTCTGTGGTCCAGAGGCCTAGGTAAATCACTTTGTTTTAGCTTGACCTGCAGATGTTTTTCAGATCTATTAAAACATTGCCTGTATCCTTATGTACTCTGAAACACACTACAAAAAGATTCATTAGGATATTAAAGATGTGCTCTTGTGCCTAACAAGGATGGTATTGCAGTCTTCCAGCTCCCATCCTGTTTCAGATGGGCTTTAACCCTACTGAGACAGTGCCTGCTCCCAAATCCCTGCTGCAGAGCACCCAGCACTGCTTGCAGACACCACAGCCTTCCTACACCAGCTCTGCACACAGAAGCCTCGTTCACACCTGAATGGCAGGCAACTGGTTCTCTGTCACCTTCTAGGGATGAATTCCCATCTGCACCTGCCTCTTTCCCCACTCGCACCATGAATGGGATCCATAGATTTTGCATTCCACTTCCCAGTCCAATTTCCTTTTGTAGATTCTGGTGGTTTTTAATCAAATGCCTAAACTTGAAACATTTAAACTGAATATTCCTATCTTCCCAACACTGTTTTTCCTTTATACTCCAGGGTTTATTTCCTTTTTATCCTTTAAAAAAGGCACCAAACACTTTGATAGTTTCTAATGCTGAGCCAAATAAAAGAAACTGATAGGCTGTGAAACAGAAGCAGCAAGGAATCCTGAGAACAGTTTGGTCTTCAATACAAAAGACAATGTGCTATAAGAAGTGCAACAAGACCATCTAATTCACTAAAAGGCATATTCTTCCCTCTTTCTTTCATCCAGAAGCAGCCAATAAATGCAGAATAGTAAAGAAGGCCCAGAGAAGCATACTGACCACAGCAGCCAAGAATCCCAAGGAAAGATTTTTATCATAAATAAACATTAATTTGGTGCCTCCTGCTTAGCCAACTTTACAAAGCATTTCTCAAATGGATAATTATTTGATAACTAAAATTGCAGTTTGAAAATTACTCAAGATTTTTGCAAATTCACATTGGATTTTCAGTCTGCTTTAGCCAAAATGAATAAAAGAAATTTGTAAGGGGGAAGGTGGGTAAAACTGAAATGTTTCAATTCAACATTTTTAATAAAAGTTTGGTTTTTGATTATTTTAATCTTGAAGAGTGCTTTGAGATCAAGTGGAACAAAATTTTTATGATTTCTCCATTTTCCATTTCAGTTTTAAATAAAATCATCATTAGTGAATGTTTTGTCTTGGTGCAGAGGCAAATTTCAAGTATGTTTTGACGAGAATATTTTCTTTATTAGTTTCAAGCTATTATCCTTTGTAGTTTCCGCCTTTCAGTCACAGAATCAAAAGTTTCAAACACTAGAAGAAATCACAAATTTTTTTTGTGCAATCAGCAAATTTGTTTGACAGAGGCAGAAGATGAGAATAGCAAAGGGAGAGGTATTTATTAACAGAGGTCTCTGGAGTATGGTTATGTCTGGCACTTGAACTTGAGGAGCTTCAGAAACAGTGCTACACACAGAAGAGACACAAGATTGGCATGGCATAAGCAACTTAATATCAGATAGGGAACAGTATATTAAATTAGAGGCCAGCATAACAAAAGTAGTTCTGGTAATTTGAATTAAGATGAACTGTCACAGCTGAACCAGATCAGCTGGTTTAAAACACAGAGAAAATCAAAGGTAGCTTGTGTGGTTTAAAAAATGAACATGCCAAACCGAAGATTACATCTTTTATAGACTCTATCAAGTGCAAACTTCATGTGATGTCTGTGTGTGCCACTGCCACCAGCCCCTAGTTTCCTGGTACTTTAGTAAGCTTGCTTGTTCCCTGGAACCCTCTGAGATGTTAATTGTTTGGCCCACAGCAATAGCCTCCCTCCTTGTCGTCCAGTAATAGTCAGCCCCTGTGTCATCAGCATTAGCTGTCAGTGTCATTAAACAGCAGTAAAATCTAGGTCTGAGAGCTGTTTCACAACTGCTGCTTCTAGCCTGACAGGGAAGGAAGCTTTCCAACTCCACACTCTGCCTAATGCATTTTATATTTTGAGTCTTGTTCTTTACCACCTAGCAGGACATACATCCAAAGCCTTTGGGCCCTTTTTCAGGCCTTGAGGAGAAAGATGCAAATGACACAGGTAGCTGCAGAAATAAGGAAAGAAGAAGAGAAACTCTGTAAAACAGCAGAGGTGGCTGAGGCTCATATTTCCACACTTCCCAGCCAGTGGCCAGCATAGGTAGGAACAGACTGTTTCTGTGAACTTGGTCAATATATCCTGAGCAGTACTAAGACTTCATACAGTATTGGCAATTTCAGCAGATAACCTGATCAGTCACTTCATGTTCAGTGCAGTTCTGGGATAACTGTAGAGCTGCCACATCACACTTACCTCAGTCTCTCTGTGTTCAGCACGCAGCTGGCTCTCCCCAGACGTGCATCCAGATTAGCATCTCCAGGGATAATTCTCAAGGGGTTGGTAGGAAGAGTATCCTGTGAGTGAATGCACTGCATGACCATGTTCAGGAGTCTCAAGTTTTTGTAGATTCCCCCCCTGCCCCTATTGCTTTTCCAGATTAGGCAAAAAGAAACCTCTTACAGTTAAATATTCATACAATTTGAGTGGGAAAATGTTGCTGCTCTTTGCATACATTAGGCTTACCTTTTCAATTGAGAATGGAAAAACAATGTTCAATGTTCAAAATCTGTAAATTACTTGCATTAATACCTTTATCCCTTAACACATGGAACATAAAATTCAAAGTTTCACTGGGCCTTTTTCAGAATATGTAGAGGTTGTTCCTGAATTTCTGTAAGAAGGACCACTCCAGGGAAAGTGTATAAGAACTCTGCTGAGAAGTCTGTATGCTTAAGAAAAAAGAAATAAGAAAGAATCCTTATATCTTCATCTTAGCAGATTCACTGGCTTACCTATGTGGTTGAATTTAAAACTTTGCAATAGAACAAATACATGCAGAAGTGAGGCTCTGTCCTACAGACCCTGTGTACTGTACATCCATTGCTCACTGGCTGTAGTTTTACTTTGGATTCTTGTTGTGACGCTGAAGATGAAAGAGAAGGGTTTACCTGAGGAAAAAAGAAAAGGAGAAAAGCAGAGTACAGATGGGGAAAGAAAGGATGGAAAAACAGTAGGAATGAAAATATCTGATGTGTTTATTTGAAAAAGGTAGAAAAGCTGTGCAAAATCACATTATCCTTATCCTGAGGAACAGAGGTACCAAAGATGTGGTACCTCTGCGTAGAGAGGTATATGACTCAACTGCGTAGAGAGAATATGACTTCAGCACTCTACAGGGTTCAGGGAAAAAGAAGAGGTGTGCCCCACACAATGCTAATAGCTCCTGGTGCTGCTCAGAGCACCTCTAGCAGCAGCTCCTATATGCAGTGCAGATGCTGCTGGATCCAGCATAACCTAGGGTACCATCTCAGTGTGTTAACCTAGGCTGCTGAGCTGGTGCTATAGAGGTCCCAGGTGCGTCTGATCCTTCCAGCAACACCACACTAGAAGTAATGGATCCCTTATGTCAGCCAGTCTATGGATTTCTCTGATTAGAAAGGCATACCATGAGAGGGAGACAGAGCGCCATGGGAAATGTGTGTGGTTCTGGGGTGTTTTTACTTGATATGAACTCAGAGTTATCCCTGCATGTTTGCTTACTCTTATTGTTTTGACTGCCCACTGACATTCAATTGCCAGAGTTTTATTTTAGATTAAGTAGGTCATGTTTCCTTTGCTGTTACCTTTTGTCCTGACAAAAATAGGTCCAAAACAACTTATCATTGAGAAAATGGGCTTAAATATTTCACACCTTCTATAATCATTTCCCTTCCTTCCCTTTTTATCTCTTTCTACAGCATTTTTACTCTTTTTCTTTTCATTTTTTTGTTTTCCTTTATGACATATCCAGGAAAAATGAAGTAGGATAGAGGAGTGACTAAAAATAAATTAACATGTGGTTATGGGCATGTCTGTATTTCATGATGGTGAGACACAGAGAAAATAATATACATACAGCAAATCCAACAGCAGAAGTTAGTTAAGCTTTCCAGAAATGATCCAGGTCCACATTTGGCCTATCAGTATTTGCTTTTGGCAAAGGAAGTGCATCTTTCCATTTACAAAATCACAGAATCACAGAATATGCTGTGGAAAGGACCCATAAAAATCATGGATTCTAACTCCTGGCCCTTCACAGGACACCCCAAGAGTCACACCATGTGCCCAAGAGTATTGTGTAAATGCTTCTTGGATTCTGTCAGACTTGGTGCTGTGTCCACTTCCCTGAGGAGCCTATTCCAGTGCCCAACCACACTCTGGATGAGGAACTTTTTCCTAATATCCAACCTAAACACAGTTTCAAGCTGTTCCCTCAAGTCCTGTCGCTGGTCACCACAGAGAAGAGATCAGTACCTGCCCCTCCTCTTCCCCTCACGAGATAGTTGTAATTGCAATGAGGTCTCCCTTCAGTCTCCTTTTCCCCAGGCTGAATAGACCAAGTGATTAAGCAGGTTGCAGGTTGCAATATGAGTGGTATTTATCTGCATCACTGATGTTAAGTCAGTCTCAATGCTGGTTCATCCATAGGGGTGAAGCCCAATTTGTGCAATGTTCCCATCTGGCAAATGACATCTAGGGACCTCTCTGTAATATGAGGCAGGGATTCCTAGGGAGCAAATAGTGTTCAAATAGTCACCTAGCAGACTGGTGATGATGCAGATATAAGTTTTTTAACCCAATCACACATGGAAGTGTTACTGCTCTCACAGGAGACAGCTGGTGCCTACTGGATAAGTGTGGGAACAGTTCTGCAGTTCAGACTACAGTGTCATCCAGCCCAGAGCTCTGCTTTGACTTTTTCCTTTCCACATGGGATTTCCAATAGCCCACTGCCAGGCTGACATTTCTTCTCACTGATGCTCATGAATGGCTTCCTTGCTGTTTGGAAACTTCAGTGAGATGTTGTGACTGAGCCATGTCAGGGGGACTGGCAGGTTTGTACACACAGAGGGCAGGGGGATCCAAGAAACGCTGATGATATCTCACATGTGAAGGCAGAAGAGAGAACGGATTTGGTAGGCTAAAGAGCAACTGAAATAGGCTTCAGTCCATGAGCCTTGAGGAGGCAATGGGGCCAGTCAAGGGTTTGAATTTGGTGCATGGGATTACTGAGATGCCTCAAGGGGAGGCAAAGAAAGATGGACAGATTTAACAGCCATGGGAAAAGAGAGACATTCGATTAGCAGGAAAATTCAAGAAAGAAGAACAAAGAAAAAACACAAAAGAGTATCTTTTTCACCAAAGATGACTGTTACGAGCATTACGCTTCCTCCTAACCACATCCCCTCAACAGGAAAGAAATTACATTTGACTTTCATGCTTTCATCATGAGTATCCCCATAAGGAACTTTAAGCCTTCTGAGTCTGCACATTCACAAAGCGGAGCAAATCTCTTTCTTGGCTCCATCAGGATGTTCTTATCTCTCTTCCTATCCTAACAGAACAGTTCTTGTATAGGTCTTACATTTACTTGCAGGTCTTCCCTACAAGTCCAGTGCTATGAGTATCTGCTGTCTTAACACTATCACACCAAGAGGATAACGTGACTGACCCTGAATTTAAATCACTGTGCTGCTAATCCAGGAGGATAGACTGAGTACACAAGTCTGCTAAAATCCGTGGAGTTTCCTTTGGTTTCCACTTGCCCACTGTAGAATGGAAAATAGGAACACCCATTTTTTTCCTTTATTCAACGGGACTGTGTACATGGGTAGGCCCAAGATATGCAATCACTCCTCCTCCAGCTTTGAACCTGTGGAATAGAAAGCAGAAATGCCAAAATGTCCCAGGGTAGCCATGAAGGTAGCCTGGCCAAATATTTCCTCTTGGTGGGAGGAAACACTGAAAGGGAAGTCGAGGATTGGTCTGTCTTATCTGGTTAGGCTGTAACCTTTTGGAGGAAGGTACTGGCTGCCAGTATGGGCTTTATCTGCTGGGGAATTATGATCACAGTTTTTCTTGTCCCTCTTAACCTTTCCTCCCTCATCATTCCCCAAGAGCATTGTGGATTTCAAAATACTTTATTGGCAGCTTCTCTTGTTAATTTTTTTCTTTGTTGTTGTTTTCTGTTTGTGTGTTTGTTTGTTGGTTTTATTTTTTTGTTGTTGTCAAGAATGTCTAAAGAATCATCTGGAGGTGTATATGCAACATGAAATTTCTCACAGTTTGAGCTGCCTTATGTCTGTGTTTTTATCAAGGTCAGCTCTGAGAAAGAATTTGTCTTCTCTTGTATGCAAGCTTTGTCATTTTGCCATTTGTCTGTGCTGATCACCAAGTTTCACTGAAAAAGTCAAGCTCTCTTCCACTCCTTGCAAATAAGGACAGCAGCCACAGCACTGCATTGTGTGCATGAAATGCATGTGTGTCTGTGGAGAAGGGGAGCAGAAGCCACCCCTTTATGGCTTGTGTTTGATCCAGCCCTGCTTTGGACATCAGCTCTTCCTTGAGCAGAGTCTTGAATCAGGCGGTATTCAAGAGATGCTTCTGACCTTGGTTGTTCCCTGGTCCAGTCTCGGTGAGACAGGCTGTAACACAGAGAATACCAGACACCCTCATTTGCTCTGCCATACTGTCCTACAGGGAAAATCTACATCTTTCATAAGCTAGTGACAAAATTTTAGCTCTCAATTCCAGTCATTCTAACTAACTAAATGGATCACATAGGAGAGAACATCTGTTACTAAAGAAGTGAATCCAGGCTACTTATTTCTATATTTCACTTTAAGCAATCAGTTTGAAAAACCTGAACATCCTTGAATACTAGTGTTGTCTGTTGACACAGCTGCTACTCTCTTGCTATTGTCTCTCAACCTTCTTTCAGCCTGATACATCACAACAATACAGCTGAAAGCGTCTCTGGAAGCATTTTAAGAGACTTCTCAGCTCCTCTCTTTCTTCTCATGCAGTCATACCCCAAGTAACCACTATGCATGAATTGATGACTCTCTGCTAAAAAACTGTTGCTGGAGAACAGGTGGGTAGAGAGTCCCAAAGAGTGCAGCTTCTGCTTTAGGCTTCTTTATTTAAATATATGTATGGACTAGAGGTAATTTTGATCTAAATCTGAAACTCCACATGCATCTGGAAGATTTATTTGGGGCCCTGGATCTCCTTTCTAAGCCGTTTAGATCAAAATTCCTCCAAGATTCACAGATGCCTAGATGCCACATCACTATTTATGCAGTGAATAGTGATGGAGGAGGTGTGGTAAGAGTCCAAGACACTATAAAGTGTGGAAGCAGAATTATAGTTCCAAGTAGGATATCTTTCATGGTTAAGTATGGGACCCCTTCAGGGGTAATAAAGTTCAGATTTGTGTGCTCAAGGAGAGCGACACCTTGCTGATACTGCCAGCAATGCTCTCCTTCCTGCATCCATACCCTGTGCAGCAAACCTCCATGGTAAGAGAGTGTGTTCTCCAACTGGAAAACTACTGACAAACTTTCTGTATTAAGAAGAGAGCACTGACTTGGACAAAGAAGCTGAGGGAAATAGAAAGAGAAGGTGATTTCAATTTTGCAATTGAAGTAGAAATAATTTTGCTGAAATATAACCCAATTATTTTGCTTATAAAAATTTGTTAAAAAACAATTGAAGAAGTTTTTCTGTCTACCCCTTGACATTTTCCTGCTCCTCCAGGAATTCCTATTTAGTCTAATTAGGCTCTGTTTCTCCTTCATTTGGGGTCCACAACTCATTAGTTTCCAGCTGGGCAACTTGTGATTCTAGGATGTCTAATTACCTTTTTCTAGCAGATATCCTGATTGCCTCTGGTCAAAAAATGCTGATCCAGTCCCCTCAGCTGATCTGAACTCATCTCAAAATGAGTTGTGTCATTAGCCCCTTCTAATTTCATCCATTCTTTCTACTTATTCCTCTTGGCCAAGATCAACATCTCATGCGACCTGATGTCGCAGATGACCAAGAATATAACAATTGGTATCTGAAAGGGGAACACTCACTAACTCTATTGGTCTGCATTATTTTGAAAATATCAAGAAGCTTAATTTGAGGTTACTGTTGCCCACAGATGGATAAGCATCTTCATCTCTTTCAGCAAACCACAGAGGCCAGCTACTTTTTACCCTGTTTTCAAGGGCGACATTAAATCCATTTTAATCAGGTATGAGCCCCTAATTCAATTTTGACTTTTTCTGGGACTGTATCCAATGTTAATTTGTCACAGTCACATTCAAGCTTAGCTCAGTCAGATTCAAAGCAAAGTTTATAATATTCTTTTAAATTTGGATAACTACATCAATGTACATCCAGCCTTTATTAAGAGGCTCATTCTGTTCTTTTTGCAGTTCAGTTTATTCATTACATGGTGACCGATTTTCTCTAAAGACAAAAAACCTCCTATTGCAAGAACTAACCCTTATTTATCTACACAGATTGTAATTTTTGTCTATAATAAATGCTCCAATCACAAGACATCTGCTGTAGCAGGGGAGAATTGCACAGTTTGAATGGTTAAGACAGATCAGGATTGAAGTGTATTGTTTGACAAGTACTTAAATGCCAGCTGTTGCGGTGTGTTGCGCAGTTTCCACGTGTATTTCGGATGCCCCCAAGCCACAGTATGGTTGGCACGTGGCTTCTGGCTACACATGGTAATTTCCAGGGGGGCAACAGGTGATAGGGTTACATGGGTGTCAATCTGCCTTTTCTCACACCCCCTCTCCCTGGATTGGTAAACTGGCTAGTCCCTTCCCCTTGCTCCGCCCCAAGGGATAAAAAGGGATGGTGGGCGGAGGCAGGAGGAGTTTAGTCCTGGGTTTCGCGGAATCCATGTTGGTCTCGCCAATGGAATAAAATAACATCGGAACCTGAAACCCAGAACGGAATTTGCATCTTTGCTTCACCTCGTCCGGGTTCTGCAAAGAGGAACACTCAGAAGGTAAAAGGACTGGCTTTTCTAACTTGCAAGGGGAAGCCCCACGTTGGGACCAAACTCGCTGCAGCTCCGACCGCAGCTTGCCCAGACTTGCTCCGACCATGTGGTCCTGGCTTAGCAGCAGACGCTGAAAAGCCGAGAACCCAGGGGAAAGCTCCCGGGGAGAGTGGGGAACCCCGATAGCCAGACAGCAAAATAAACATTTGGGTTATAAAGTCAGTAATAAAACATCTGATAAACAATTACCAAAATCTTACAGCTTACAACTTTGTACACCTACACATTTCTAAACATCTTTTTACAACTAGTCCAAAACTTCTAATTCCACTAATATACACACACACAATTAATTTCCTGAAGGTGGGCTGTGTGGGTACCTCCAAACTCAACTATTAGAGAGCTATAGATTATCAGTAGCTGGGACTACATGAGAATCTACAATATGACCTCTTATGTTTGTTCTAAACGGCATTAAATAATATTTTCTCTCTTTAGTGGCCTCTTCCTGTCTTCCTTTCCCAAGCTTTATATAAGTATTTCACTTAGGCTGCAGAGAATTTTGAAGACATTCCACAGAATCATTTTCTTATTTCTCATTGCTATAAACTATTGTTTCCAGACTGAAGGCTGCAGCTAAAGTGTCATTTTCCTATGTGAAAAAAGAGGCTTATCCTCTTCCTAGAACAAAAGTGTCTGCGTATTGTCTGTCATGAATAAAGGGTGCTTTATTCTATTATATCCTCACTAATAATAGAAAAGTTCTGGGCTGATTTTCTGCCATTCACCATGCTCTGGTAACTCTGTCACCTGGAGGTGATAAAGATTGTGCTTCAGCTGTAATTGAGACAGTCATCCCAAGTCATTACTCAGCAGCTGGTCACTGAGTATGGGGCTGTAACCACCACCCTAAAATCTCTGTTCTGATCCAGATGCTTATGGATACAAGAGGCTGAGGAAGTGGCTTGGGTTGCCATTTCCAGAGTAGCATCAGTATTTCAGGCAGAGCTCTGTTTTTATGTGGCAATGATATCTGGAGCATGGCAGTAAATTCATGCTTGTGGTGTCACTGCAAGCACATTGAATCTACTTTTCGGGTATGGAAGTTGATACCTGGAAAAGTGACTTATTTAAGACCACACAAACTAGGTAAAAGGGATTAGACTCTGGAAAATGTTTAACCAAGGGACTATGACTTTTTTCCTGCCAGGATTCTGAGTGTCAAAACTAGGATACATTGAACAGATGATGTTCAAATTAAAACAGTAAGGCTGATCTTACATTTTAAGAATTTCTACCCTAAGGACTGTATATTGACTTAATCTTCTCATTACTTCACCAAATGTTTTGATATCCAGTTGTGAATTTGAGTTGCCCTTGAGTTGCTACATTTCCCCGTGAAGTGACAGTTTTTCATCTGTCATTAACAAGTATGTCATAAAGACCCTGGCTATGGCAAGACAGGAGATGCCTTTATGAGGATAAAATATTTTTCTTTTGCAGCAACTGTGTTGTCAGAAATAACTCTTTTTTTCCTCCATAACTCTCTGATGGAACATTATTTCTCTTGTGCCTATTTGTTATAACCTATGATTTGGTGGTTTTTAGTTTTAGTAGAGATAGTTAATTCCTTGCCTTAGGCATGTTGACCACTTTATCTAAATTCACATGGGTTTGTCAGGTGTGCAATTTATAAAGTCCTTTTGCTGACATAGATGAAATGTGGTCCATCTTTCCATGAGTGAAATGACAGATTTTGCTGTTAAAAGGATCAGCTGATGCAATATATTTCACTATTTCAAAAGAATAACAATTTTGTAAGAGTAAATAACATCTCTCCAGGAAGTTACTGCTGCCTCTTTAGGTGCAGGTGAATGTGCTGCCTCCCCTTACACTCCAAAAACTGTGCTAACTGATATCTTTCCCTGATGTGTCAACAATAGTATAATATGATATATTAATCCAAGGCAGTCACAATTAATTCCTAAACAGTTTTAATTTAATTTTCCTTTTTACATAAACCTAATTTACCTCTGTGGAGGTGTGAGACGTCTGATTACACACAGATGCTGGGAGCAGCCATGCTGGGAGAGCGAGAGGGAGGGAGAAGGAGACAAGAGTGAGCTCTGTGCATGATGTGATAAGAGATCAAAGCTAACAGAGCTCCTCAATATTTCTATTAGCAATAATTCAAAGGAACCTGCATTCCAAATGTACCTCTCTAACTGCTTTAATTGCAGAGATAATGACTCTGAATCCTGGTAAAGAAAAAGCGTCAGGGGCCGGTTCTCTAAGCAGCAGAAATTATGGAAATTTGAAAGTCTAGTTAAGGTAAATAATCCTTGTAGCCTCTTGCTTCCTCTTAGCTTTAGAGTACTGGGTTTTCAGCTCATGAGGGAGTATCTGAGCAGTGGATGGTGATGTGCATTGGGCCTCTTGCAGGACCCAGAGGCAGGTTTTACAATGAACTTTAAGCTCACAGGCTTTCTGTTTTGCCTTCCATTCACAACCTTCTATACCAGCTCGAAGAACAAGCTTTTAAAGATTTAGAAAATTTTCCTTTCCCTTGGTGTTGCAGTGTGTGACGTAAGATTC
>VWYI01005210.1:0-28115 GCA_013399455.1 Anthoscopus minutus
AGCTGCTTCTGTCTCTCCATCACCCATGTGCTTCCCTGCCACCCCATCTCCCACTTTCCTGAACGCAGGACAAGGGATGGAGAACGGCCAAAGTGATGCGGGTCTGCTGCCGTCTGCCTGCTATCCCGTGTCCTCCTTCACCCGCTGTCTTTCCATGTTCCCTGTTCCCTGTCCAGGAAAGCCCATCCCCGCCCCCCCCCCCCAAAAATGCTGCTGATCACGTTTTTGAGATCCCTTTTTCCCACCTTTCTCTTTCTCTTCCAGCTTAAAGCCTTTCCTTCCTCCCAGTAACTCCTCCTCCTGTTCCACCCTTCTCCACCCGCTCCACCTCTGGGGCCTCTGCCTTTTCCAGGGTAAGTCAAAGCCCCTCCGGGAAGTTCAAAACTGTAACTGGAGCTCCTCAGCCAGCACCATCTGAAATGGCGACACCCATGGTATCTGTACCAGAGCCGTGGCTGGACATCAAGGACTGTGCCCTTCATTAGCAAGAGATTAAGAACTGTGCACCCTTCATAAAGAGGAGATAAAGAGGAACTGCAGCCTTCCTAAGAAGAAAATCAAAACCAGGAAGAGACTGAACTAAAAAACCTTTTTGTTTTTAATTTACCTGGCTAGTGTCCAAATTCTAAGTGCTTATTTCTAGTTTTATTTGTTTTCTGTTTGTTTGCTTAATGTGTTTTATTGTTGGGTACTAAAGCTTTTAATGCCCCACAGGGCAAGGCAGGTGCTTTGTGGGGGTTAAGTTCTCTATTATGTAAGTTTTAAAAACATTCTAAGCTTCTAATAAAAATAAATAAAAGCAGGGCAGTGGTGGGGTGCCCCCACCCAGGGGAGGCAAAGATTTAGTTATTATTAAAGTAAGAGGCGTGGGTTTGAGTCCAGGGGAGAGTGGACTCCACCCCTCTGCCTTGGGGAAGGTATCTTCTAAGCACGGGAAAGGTAAAACTCCACCCTTCCTCTATAAAACACACCACCCTGCCCGTGTTTGGAGTTCCCTGCCTCTGGATTAAGCTGAGTTTGTTCCTGTATTGGTGTCGTCCCAATAAATGGATTTTTGAGCTTAAACAAGCGGAGACCCATCTTATGTCTCATGCCGGTCACCAGACCTCCCTGGACTTGATCCTACAGCCCCAGAACTCCACATATGTGCCTGAGATAAAAAAGAAAGCAAGAGGATTAGCAAATCACTGAGACAATTTTGACTTTGTGTTAAGAGAGATATTTACTAAATGAATCTATACCTACTACACAAAATCTAGGCCAGTCTGATTTTAATTTACACAAAAATTCTGAGACGAAGGAATTAGAATAAAGAGAGACAGACAGAAAAGATATAGAAAAGACCAAATAGAGCTACCACTCCTGCTGTAGAAGTGTTCAAGCTGATAGAAATTCCAAAAGGAGGCAGGGTCAAGACATGTGCTCATGGCATGTTTGGCCTTAAATATGCTTTGGCCTTCCTGGGTACTTCCCCCATGTGGGAATTCAGTCATTTAGCTGCTCAAGAGCTGGGTTAGGGGCTTCAGAGGCAGGTGTAGAGCATTGCCTCTGGCGCAATCAGAGGGATTGGCAGCTGCTGCATGGTTGAGATACAGTCTTTAGTGGTGGGAGGTGTAAAGAAGGGCACCACTTCATCTGGGCAAGGCCTGACCTTACCTTCTGCTTCCCTCAAACTCTCACCCCAAAATGTCTCAAGATAGTCTTCCCAGTATCTTACACAGTCACAGTCTGAATTTTCCCATAGCTTAATACACCACATTTAAATTAATTATTTCTGTTTCAGTTGCATTCATATTTTTGCAATAATAGATTTGCATTCCTGAGATCTTAATATAAAGTTACATGAAAAGGATTCAAATCCTCTAAAACTGGGTAAATTCAAGCCATCCCACAGACAATTGTAGTTTCAGAGGGCTAGAGATCCATGTTTTTTTGAAAACAGATTTTACCACAGCATGTGAAGTCATGATCGTTGTTAACTTATGACAACAGTCTTTAATAAGACTAATTTATGTGGTAATAATATACACATTCATAGAGTAGGTATTGCATGTGCTTGTCTTTCCTTACTTTTTCTTGGATATTCATGTAAATTCATTGATGGAAGAAATTTCTAGGCTAGGCTGACCCTTTGGCAGAACACATAGTACTTGTTGTGATTTATTACAATTTTAGCACACACAGAGGCTTTATTAGAGTATTTAATGCAGTGTTTGCAGCAGTTTTTCTTGGAAGAGTTGGTTCATTACTGGAAACATTTGAACAACTGAAAAAAATGGGTGTACGGTAGACAAAGGTTATGTATTTTTCATATCAGTTTATAATCAGGAAAGAACTGAAAATTTAATTTCAGGTATGAATATTTTTCACAGATTTTTAAAAAATTGCTAATAGTATGAATTACTAAAAACTCTAAACTACTAAACTAAATTACTAAACCTTCTTAATTTTTTTTTCTTTTCCACTCCTGGAGAAGGAAAAAAAACCCCACTCTTTTCACTCAGACTACTGGGAAAGACTGTGAGAGACTTGTTAGCACTTCCTGAGATTTGTGCACTTAAGCTCTGAAAGGAGAGAAAAATCAGTTAGCAGGAGAAAGTGTAACTTTTGGTCACTTTATTGTATAAAAGTTTAAAGAGAATATGACCTCTGACATTGAGGTACACTGTGAAGGCCAAACTTTTGGATTCTGTGAGATATATCTGGAAGGACAGAAAGTTCTAGTGAATGATTTATGGGCTATCTGCCATACTCTGAATTGCTGCCTATCAATGCCAAGTGAGGCACCTTTCAGATAGCATATTCTTTCAAGCAGGACTGTAAAGGTGGCAGATATCAAGAGTGTAAAATCTTGCTTTTGTTAATACTCAAGAGTATTTACATTGAAACTAGAAAAAGAGAATACTCTTAGTCATTGCTTCTGTACACAGCAACACAAAATGATCACATTCAGCTGTGATTTGTGTTTTGAATCTAGGAAATCCATATATTTATATCCCTCAGCATTTGAAATAATTTTCGTTTCCTACAATGCAACTTGAATTATGGAGTTGCAAGAGTCTCTTCTCACGAAATAAGTTTTAATTCTAAGTCTTGATTGCGATCCATGTTAAAGGTTGTGTTTTCAATCCTTTTCACCATAGACCTACAAGATATAAAATTAATTTATGGTCTTGGAAGGAAGGGAAACAGCAGTAGTTCAAAAGAACTAGATTCTGTCTGAAACACAATAATGTGCCTACTACTTCTCTCTCTGTGTTATTCCCTACTCAAGGATCATCACTGTTATAAATGAGCACAAGAGGCCATTTATGCCAATTAACAATTTTATTAATAAAGAATGTATGGGAGCGAAAGCAAAGCAGTGCTGGGCGATAGGGGAGTCAAAGCTCCGCCGACTGCCGCGCCCAATTCCCCAAGTCCGTTCCCTTTTATCTTGTTCTTCATCTGGGTACGTGGCTTCGCGGTCTTTCTTCTGCACAGTCTCGTCTTGTTGCTAGGTGGCCTTTTTCTGCCTCCTGATGGTCGCTTGATGAAGACTCGTCATTTTCCTCACAGTTGCCTTATTGACCTGGGGATTTCTCAAGCATATGTTATTGCAAAACTAGTTCTTCTTCATACTCTTGCGGTTACTTATCATTGCTCACAGCATACTTTGGTTACTTATCATTGCTCACAGCATACTCCCAGGAACATTCTGCAAAGACCATTTTTGCGTTTTGCGGTTACGAACAAAAAGGTCACTTATCTCTTACAATCACCATTACACTACTTTTAAATAGCATTTTATGACACATATAGTCAACCTAAAAGACTAATTGGAATTTAAATGTTCTATTTATTCTAAAGAGAAATGTCTTTACTAAACATAACAGAAGCCTGTATCTCTCTTACAGGTCCTTTACATTACCAAGTCTTAAATGAGAAACTTGACTCATGCAGGAAAAATCATTGTACTGTAGGCCATCGCTGTATCTTACTATGTCCATCATCTTAGACGCTAGTTAAATTTATGAATATTTATGTAAATAAGCAAAGTAAATTAAATAAAATCATTTATAGAAGTAAAGCCAGAGTCACTACTGTTGCTGTGTGTTACACAACTTCCCCGTGTGTCAGATTCCCCCAAGACACAGCATGGTCTGCACGGGGTTTCTGACTGCCCCTAGAGAATTCCAGTGGAGCAGCAAGTGATAGGGTTTCATGGACATCAATCTGGCTTTTCCCACACCCCCTCTCCCTAGATTGGTAGACTGGCTAGCCCCTTCCGCTTGCTCCACCCCCAGGGATAAAAAGGGACGGTGGGCGGAGGAGCGGGGGGTGTTCGTCCTGGGTTTCCTGGAGTCCACATGGGATCTCGCATATTGGAATAGAATCGGAACCTGAAACGCAGAACAGACTTTTGCATCTTGCCTTCGCCTCGTCCAGTGTCTGCAAAGAGGAACACTCAGGAGGTAAAAGCTGGCTTTTCCAACTTGCAAGGGGAGTTTTCTCACTCACCGCAGCCCCGACCGCAGCCTGCCCGGACTTGCCCGACCATGTGGACCAGGGCAAAGCTCCCGGGGAGAGTGAGGAACCCCAACACACTACTAAATAAAAATTAAAAAGAGGAAGGCAAAACTCTTTTCTTAAACCTTTTAAATGAACCTGAAACCAGTAATGTGCAAATCATTTAGCCAGTGTAACTAACTGACATTACCATGCTTCAGTTGTCCTTTTCTGTCGTTTTTCTATTCACAGCATCTGTCCTTCACCCAGGCATCTGCAGAAACCTCTGCAAGAGTGAGAGGTTAGATTCCTGAGTCTTCCAGGGCTGAAACTCTCCTGGCATGGTGTGTAATGCAGATCACTCCTGACTGAGGCCACTTTATTTACCATTACATATATGTCTAGCTTGAAAGAAAATCCTTAGTGCATTAAAGCAAATGAGAACCCATACTGTTGTTAAGGTGCAAACATAAACCTTTTTTCAGCTAATCCTGTTAAAGCAGCTAGCAGTGATATATGTAATGTGGCAATATTTTCTGAATTGTTTTCTGTGAGCAGTAATACCAAAAGTGTATGTATTTGCAAAATAAGTTCAGGCTGCTTTCTTTTTTGTCTGTTGCTGACTAGGTAGTTTGGGTATTCTTTTGATTGCTCAATATTTAAATAATATTTTTTATTTCTTATTTCTTTTCATGTCACTAACACATCTGTAACTCCCCAGGAGCCAAGAGAATTGGAAAAACAAAGTTGGCTGCCTGCAGGCTTGTTGGTTATTTTCTCGGAGAGCAGAGTATCATCTTCTTGGCAGCACGTGTTCCATTTATTCATTTCCACGATCAGTGCTTGAACTTTTTCTGAAGGGTAGCTTAGATAATATAAGTGAAAACAATCACTAACGTTGTAAAAGAAGAATAATAAAAAGATGCTGATGGATTAAGAAGGACAGAAATCAGTTACAGCATAGAAACATCTGTTAATTTAGGCCATCATTGGAACTAACTTGTGTAGCCATCCATACCTGATGTAGTGTTAAAGGATAAATAAATTATGCATTAGTGTCTGCAAAGAGAGAAGGACTTATGCTTAGAATTTCTAATTTTCTGGGCGGTCCCAGACTAGCCCCTACATCTATGTCACTGTCATTAATCTAGGGACAAGTTAAAGAGTGCCATAAAGGTGAATTTCAGTCCTGAGAGAATATATAAGTTGTGCTGAGATGAGAACACGTGGCATTGATCCAGGCTGTTGAAGTCACTGGCCACCTGCACAAATACCCAGATATCTTTAGTAGCACAATTCCAGCTCTTTGATTCTACTCGGTCCCTTAGGATGATTTTATCTTAGCTATGAAATCATGTTTTCATCTATTCTCTAGAAATTTACATTACAGCTAAAGGTCAGTGGTATTTTGGCTGCACATTTTGTTAGAAAGGTGTTTTGATATTAAACTATTGGAAGACATTCCTGGGATCTGCAGAGACAGGAGCAAAAATGTAATTGGTACATGTGGAATGTGTGTAACAGTCTGCACATATTAAAGCTAACTTTGTTATTTGCTTTGCTACAATATAAGATTTGTGTGTATTTCCTTAGCTCTGGAGATGGACAAAACTGATCAGGTAATATAATTTAATAAGAAATTGTAATTGCTACTTGTATAAAAAATATGGTTCATAAAACCCTCAGACAATGCTTTTTATTCTGTTCTTGGTAAAAGTCAAATGTATAAATATACATGGGAATTAGTTTAAGTACAAATGAAATAAATAATAATGTGGGAAATTAGTGAAGATCATTGACTATATGAAATACTTTACTGAAAATAAGCAGTTTATTACAGTTGTTGCTTATTTGAACAGCACATTAATTACTGAGTAATTTCTTGAAACTATTTTTCCGTATTATTATTATTATTGTTATTATGGGGAGCGATATTTAGAAACAGCTTTGTTTAACCACATTCTGTTTGAATAGCTTCCTAATTTACCACTGACCTTAATTGTACGCCATGGATGAGACACCACATGGTCTATCAAGAGGGAAACCATGCTACATAGTCCTATTCTATCCAGTTTTCAGAGTCTGACTGTATATAAATTTGAAGTATTTCTGAGCCTTTCTGTAATAACAGTGCAATATCTTTCGTGTCTTTACACACTGTACAGAAAATCTATGCAAATAAAAGAAAAAAATACTGTCTGAGGGGTATTATGTGTACAGTTATTGTAAATAGATTGGAAAAGTAAGTTAAGTATCAGCTTTTGAAAAGAAAACCAAAACAACAAACAACTTTTGGAATTAGCAAGCAAATTTAATAGTTAAAAATGAAAAATTATTAAGTAATAACCATAATCCCATTTCTTCCTATTATTTATTTAATATATTTTATTGTATTCAGAATTTGAAATGTCTGGCTGTATTTATAATGGGTTCTGTTTTGCTATGAAGTTCTTCAAAACCAGTTAACTTCATGTTTTTATACGTTGCCAAAAAGAGCAACTGTATTTGGCTCTTAATACAATTTTCTTGGGAAGTAATGTGTCTTGAGTGTTCCTCATTTAAAAAGCTGTCCACGTAACTCACAGCTGTGTCTTCACAGATTAGATTCACTGATTGCGCTTTAAAAAGCAATCTTGTCCCATGAAGCTGTCCTAAAGTTAGCTACAACAGCCTATTTCAACACATGAAAAAACCTGACAAGGTTTTCAGAACTGCTGCACACTTGTATCTTACATTGATTTCTAAAGAGGCTGCAGGTGCCCAGAATTGAAAGTAATCATACATATGGTTAAATATGATTAGAAACAGAAAAACAAAAAAATGTCTGAAAACCATTTGTAGTTGGTAAATCCTGGGTAGGTTTCAGGTGCCTAGTAAACTGCTTTATCACTCCCCCTCGTCAATTGGCCAGGGGAGACAAAATACAGTCAAAGGCTCATGGGTCAAGATAAGAACAGGGAAAAATCATTCAGAAAATATTCTGATGGTCAAAAGAGACTTGATTTAGGAAAATTGTGTGAATTTATTTCCAATCAAATCAGACTGTGGTAATGAGAAATAAAAGAAATCCTGAAACATCTGTTCCCACCCCTCCTTTCTTCCTGGGCTCAATTTTACCCCCAATATTTCTACCTCCTCTCTCTGACTGATCCAAGGCACATGGAATGGGGGATGCTCATGTTGTGACTCTTGGGGATGGGACTGTGCAGGTTTGGGAGTTGGACTCAATGAACCTTGTGGGTCCCTTCCAAACCAGCTCCAGTTTCCTCCTGTCTCCACAGGGCAAGACTCCTCTCTCAAGACACAGTTGACCCTTTTGTCTGCCAGGGAACACTGTTAACTCATATTTAATTTACCCAAAGAATAACAGAATTATATATAAAATTTATATATAGAATTTTAAAAATGTAGAGAGAATTGTGCTGAAGAACTGTAAAGCTGAAATGAATTTTGGCTTATGCTGCAAGTCTTTAATCTTTGCTTTACTGATTGAGAATATATAAACTCCTTCTATCCAGAAATACTGTGATATACAATTGTGATTTTAAATTACTACCATAGTTTGCAATTTGAAGTGGTTCTCTTCAAGAACAATTCTTCAATCAATTTCATTTTCATACCATCTCCCGAATATATCAGAACAAAAATTATATTACTTTAGATTTAGCAAAGCACTGTATCTGTTAAAACAAACATTACAAAACCGGACCTGTCAGCCGAAATAAGGTAATACATACAAACACTTATACACATATATTAGGTAAATAGCAAAAGACTTACTAAACTTTTTAAGTGGTTTCCCAAAAGGAAATGGAACAAATTTTAAAAAAACTTTTTTTTTCCACAGTGAGAGCTCTAGTTTTCTTCTCAGCTGTGAATTCATTCAGGCTTTAACTGATAAGTTTCTCTTGGATCTTATAAGAAGACCTCGCAATAAACTACAACTCAAATTTCAAAGTTGCCATTTAAAAGAAAATCCAATAGAATATTGATGTAGTGATATTACACAACTGTAACTAAACTCATTCAGAATTCTTTTCATTGGGCTAGATACTTGACATTTATTTTGCTATCCCTTTCTTTTTTTTTTCTTCCAAGCTGGTATTTAAAAGACAGATGAAAAATTTTATTGCTTATATAGCAAAGATAAAAATCAAAAAAAATATCATTTACAGTTCCTGCAGTATGACAAGAGCATCTCAAAAAATGTCATGACCAACACGGGCAATTCAATGGGCTTTATTCTGTCAGCATGTGTATTTAAGGGCACTGACACTGAAAATGGATAGAAACAGAATATGATGATTCATTTCCTCAAGTTCTTACTATATGTCCCAAAAATGTCCTGTAGTGAGATCTAGTAAAATGAATGGGTGAGGAAAAGAAAATTCTTTGATTCTGAGGTGAGAAATTATTGTGATTTTGAGAGAGACGGGGTCACTGGGAGATGTCTTAAAGCATGATTAATTGTTTTTCTTCTACAGTCTCATGAAGGAGTGAGTACGTCTTCACCTTATTCGCCAAATGTTCTTAGTCAGTGGTCACAAGACCATAGGTCACAAGGTCTTTTAAAGGCTATTTAGCCAATAAACAAATCCCACAAAAGAATGTTTCTACTTTCACACCAATAACTAATTATTTTGTTTTATACATTTCTGCCACAGTCCAGACTTTCTTAACCAATCATATAGTGACACATAAAGCTACTTATTATACCTTAAACTTCCTATTACTTTTATAATTACTTTTATATCTTAACTTTAAAGCTTTAAAACTTCTTATAACTTAACCTAGTGTCTTTCTATTTAAACGCATCTTCTTACTTATGATTCTAAGTCTGGAAGAATTCTCCAAGGCCTCAAGTCAAATCCTGTGTTCATGTCTATATCTAAACTTGTATTTACAAGAGTTTGAGAGTTTTCCGTGCTTGGAATTCCCACAGGAAATAAGTTATATTTCCAATGAAACAATTTATGTAAAGTAAAATTTCTGTCTGATGTCCCTAGCTTTGAAAACATTGATATAGAATTAGAATTATAAATCCTACCTTCCTTACTAGAAGTTCCACTCTGTTAGATACCAGCTGAGCAACTTGGACTTATTCCATAAACTATGTGTGGGTGTCTACACTGTCAATCAGTTCATGTCTTTGTCTTGAGACACTTCAGTTCTTACATAAGTATAAATCTCTACTCATTTCAGTTAAGTCAACTGTATCTCAGTGCTTTGAGGAATCAAAAAGTCGTAAGTTCTCTTTTTCTTTAGTACAATTTTTTAATCAATAGCTTCAATAATTTTATGTCTATAAACTTGGAGTTGTGCAAAAACAGTGATTTTAAAAAAGCTTTCTAAAAATATTCTGAAGTACGATTCATAATTGGAATTCAATGCAAGAAGAAATTAATCTAAATGCTTTGAACTCTTAGCGTGAAGTTCATTATATAGAAGTTTTAGCGCATCTATTGTATGATATAATTCCCTGCATGAAATTTTGCTTCTTGATCTCTTCTTAAGCTCATTGGTTTGTTTCCGTTATAGAGATCCTAAGGAGTATAGCTGTCTAAAATAATAAATCTCTTATTTATAAATGCTGGAAGAGCAACATAATTATTTTATAACACTTCAAGGCCACTTTTTTTTATCTTTACCACAGTAAATAAATTAAGTAAAAAATGGCCACAGTCCCATTTCCACAAAAACAGTGAATCAGCACTGTGGGATGACTATCAAACTGTCAGCTGTAGCTAAAAAATTAGAGAGAGTGAGGTTCATAAAACCACGGTAAAACAACTGATTAACACACAACTACCAACGATTATGCTCTTAAAGCTGAACAGGCATTTGTTGGGCCATTGATACACCTTTTTCTGAATTGATTTGAGCAGCTCAGGAAAAAACTTAATAAGAATAGGTTGAAAAATATGGACTTCAGTATATCTGTGTATGATGGCGTTTTGTTTTCCAACTGCATTTTTTAAATGGTAGGGAACTTAAGAAGAGGTTTATTTGAATAGAAAGCATGTATTGGAATAAATTATGATGTTTGTATAATGTTCTTTTAAATTCAGACGTTTCACAGATCATGCAAGAGAATAGTTCATGGTGGTGTCTGCTCTGAAGGACCCATATAATTATGGATGTTGGAAGAAGCAGAATTGGTGGTAGCTACACAAATTTGCTCACTTCTAAAAAACCCAGATGTGTGGAGTCATGCTCTAAAAAATGTCATAGGCAGCTGAGCTCCCTGTTTACATGTTCACTAGTATGTAAAACAGGGAGTGCACTTCATTATCCACCTCATAGATATCCATTGCTTTGAAATATACAGTGCAGAAGATTATTGTGCTATTTTCTATGGAGGCAATAAAAGTCAAATACTCTGCTTTCAAATTACCTCTAAAAGACACAAAATCTCAATATTTTATCTGAATGTCTGATAAATGCTTCTTCAGCAATATGATGAACGCTCATAAACATGCAAAGAAATTCCCATTCTATGAGAATGTGAGCTATTAAAAAACATTCTTATTACGTTTGATAACAAAAAGTAACATCTTGAAAGCATCTAAAATTAAGAAGCTTATTTAAACAGGAAGAGGATACTTTGACAATTTTGTGGTCTTGTCTAGAAAACAATAGGAAGTGGATTTTTTTTTTTTTTTTTACAAAACTACAGCTATAAAATTCCAGGTCAGCTTTCTACACCCTCGGGAATAAACAGAATAAGACCAGATAGTTCTACTTTAAGTAAAATGAGCTGAATTATCTCATTAAAATTAATACATTATTGAATGTACATTCTTACATAGTAAGCATTTTAGTGGAAGTGAGTCCCTAGCTTCTGCTTATATTATCAACTCCAGGTAAGCTCCAAGTCAGAATGCATCTTATTTGCATTTACTAATTACACAGAAGCAAAAAACGCATACCATTTTTTATATAACAGATTTGGGTTTTTTTCCCTTGGGAAAACAACACACATGTGTTTTTATATATTTAAAAGTCGATTTTAGAACTAATCATCCCAGAGCTTTGTTTATTCCTCAGGCAGCACAAAGTCTTATATAGTGCTGAAGCAGAAATGAACCTCAAACAAAAATAACCTCAAAGAGGACGCATTGACTTAAAGTGGAAGCATTGACTTAAATAATTTTAGTTTGTAGATCAAGCTATGGGAAACATAGACTATTAAAAAATTTGTGACAATTTCTACTGACAGTCTAATGTTTAACTGATGACATTAACATATACAAATTAAAATCAATTGCCTCAAATGTTCCAAATAAATAAGAGTTATCATAAAATATTTTGAATATAATTCAAACTGATAATAAGCAAAGTAGTCCTTTCAGTGAGTAGATTAAATTGATTGCTCCTAGGTAGAAGTATCTATAAGATTTTCCAACTGGTGGATTTTACCTCAGTTATATATTTCTCATGGAAGCAAAAAAGAAAGATTTTCTTATTTTTTCAGCTCTGAACAACTTGGCCATTTATTTTAATTAATTGAATAAACTGAAATCAGGAAAATACTTTCTGCAAATATAGCAGAGGCTACAGTTCCTCAGTGTTACCTTTGACAAAGGGAAATTGCTTAAGTAGTGACATTCAGCAAAGGCTTTCCCTTCAAAATTTCAGAAGCGTATACCAGAAAATAAAAGACAATTGATTTTGATCCATTTCATTGGAACTACAGTTGGTTAATGACTTTTTTCTAGCCTCTTACATTATCATTTATCACAACAACGTGAGCAAAAATGCATTTATTTTATGGTCTAAGTGTGAACATCAGGTCAAAACAATATGGTTGTTTACATACATTCTGAGCAGTTAAAATTAATCTGGTTTGCATTTCAGACAGTTTTAGACTCCACATGTCATTTTTAGCTCTGTTTAAGTCAGATTTTCTCCTGATAAATTTAATAAGAACTGTGTTTTATTTCATCAGTTTTGCATTCAGTCCACTCTGCTCAGACTTTATTTCAGAATACAAGAATTAAGGTATGTGCTTAAGTGTTAAAGACAGACAGACCTAGAATTTTGTAAAGGTGGATGGACATACTCTTCAAAATTAGGACAAAAAATAAGAACACCAGGAGAATCATATTTTCCAATAGTTTGAATTCTGACTTCTGCAGGGCTGAAGTTCCTGCAGATTTTTGGGAATTCTGAAGGTGTGAGAACATGGTTGAGAGCAGGGACCTTTGCATGTTACAAAGTGTACCGATACCCTGGTTTGTAACATTGTAATCAGAATGAAAAAACAAGGTGACAAGGGGGGGCAATGTTTGAGAGAGACAATTACTACATAATTCAAGTGGATTTTTTTCCATTATGTTTATATAATTGATAAACTTGTTTGTCCTTGATATGTGTGAAAAAACTAATGGCAATGCCAGTTTTTCCCTGTGCTGCACCATTACTGAGCACTTCCACAAGAAGAAACTCCAGGTATGTGACAGCTTTGCCTGATATGTTTTCTTGCAGGTCCATGGAGAGAGCTAGCTTTGGAAACCATTTCAGAGATGACTAAGCCATTCTGACTCCCTCCAGGAAGTAAATGAGTAAAAGTTTGTGACTCCTGGGAAGAAAGCTTGAAGTCCTAACAGGAATGTCTTGGTTACAAAGGTCATTCCTGACAGGAAAGACATATTCATTAGCAGACATTTTCAAAGAGAAGCTAAAAAAAAATCCAGATGAATCAATGAAGCAAAATACCTGTATTTCAGTCATATCATCAGCCAGTTTCAAAGGTGGAGACTTACATGGTGTTCTAGTGAAGCAACTGTTAAAAGTAGTGGGTGTAAAAAATTAACACTGAACGCTCAACAGCAAGTGCTGATACTGTGCAGAACTTGCAGGAAACACATAAAAACACACAGATGCCATTCACTGAGCAGAGGGTTTTACCATATGTTTCATCATTTACTGACACTCTCTGCAACAGGGCAAAAGATTTCAAGCCACTTCCTATCATCTTCTGGGACCTTGAGCTTCATAAAGCATTATATTTACCCTCATTAAGGTGCTTGGACTGGGAGGACCTGGGAGGATTTGGCCAGTGCTGGAATCAGAGGCTATGCTGAAGGACTTATACCATGCCTTTTCTCCAGATACAGGTGTCCCAGTGCTGGTGGCAGCAGCAGCAGCAACAGCCCAGAGGGTCTTGCCAGGGTCAACAATGTGTGGATCAGCCAGGGCTGTCCTTCACTGGACAAAGACAGTTCAAGTGGTTCCAGGTGGCTCCAGCTGGTGACACCTGAGAGAGTAGAAACCCCCTTTGCACAGGACCCTGGGTAGCACAGGAAACAGAAGTAAAAAGAAAACCTTCCATACTGAAACAAATGGTTTTGGATCTCAGGGATAGGTCACGCTAAAGCGGAGAAAAGCAGATTTTCCTTATAGTAGTTCTGAGCTAGATTTTAGTCTTTCTTGACTTTCTCTTATGTTGGAATAAAGGATCATATTTTAACAACAGCATATGAGCAAAGAGAAATTAAGTGCCCTGATTCAAACACCTGTGAAATACAGTCCTTACATGGTGCAGGTTGATGCACCTTCCTGCCTGGGAGGCTCTGACCTCTGAGCTGCTCTGCAGTGATGGCTGAGGAAGACACCAGCCTTACTCTGAGCTGTGCAACCATTGAATGATTTAGACAAAATAAAGGAAAAAAAAATAAAATAAACTTTCAATTTTAGCATGAATATTTTTAAAGGTTTTCAAAAAATGGAAAGAGGAACTGTATGATTTTACAGATTGCCCTTCCTTTGTTTTCTGAAAACTTTGACTTCAGAATGTAATATAAATGAGAGATTATAAAATAAAACATATCCAAACAATTGTTTTTCTCCTCTAGAAATTATATCCACTAATCCAGAAAACTGGGAGTAAACTTAGTTATTTGAAATTAGAATTTAATTTATATTGTTAAAAAGAAAACCTTATTGTACAAAATCAGGAAAACACTGAAGAGAAGCAGTCATGTGTAATCTTAAAAATAATAGAATAACAAAACCAAGAACATTTTAATCTTAATCAAAGAGAATAGCAGGACAAATATTAAAATAAGTTAGAAATGGAATACATCTACAATACAACCAATTCATATGTGAAATAATTTAGTTAATCATTAACTATCTTTATAATGCATAACTGGATTCTATTGGAGAATATTGATACTAATTTATTGCAGTCATCTTATTTAAAATAGCCACTAAAATGAGATTTAAAAAAAAATTTGAACAAGTTTATGTACTGTTACTCAGACTCAGTAATATAGTTCTGCTGGTTCATATAGTATTCCATTTATAGTCATCACAGAAATAAGGACATCACAGTCTAGTACTATATCAAATAAAAACAACTTTACCATGCACAGGTTGATGGTATGTGACACCTTTTGTAACCTAATCCAGAATCCATTTTCCTCCTGGAACACCTGGGGGTATTTTGGGGGTTTTTTATTCATTTTGTTGCTTGGTTCAGTTTGTATTCTGNTCTCTCTCTCTTCTTTAGTACTGACAGTACTGACCTTAGGCCTGACCCTGAAAATAGGTAATGCAGCATTTTCAAGACTTCAACCTTTTAATTTTCATTATATCCTGGGATCCTATTTCTGTCTAATATGCAATTTTGATAGCTATTCTTGTTATTCTCCAGAAAGCTTCCTATATTTTTAAACAGCAAATGTTTTAAAATGTAGGTACAATTGCTAGTTTATTCTTTCTTATTTCCTTACTGATATAGTTTTATTGCACTGAGATTGTTGCAGCTTAACACTTTGTTAAGAAACCGGTCTTGGTGCTACATTCCTCCTTTTGTGTTGGAGAAGGTTGAGGGAAAGGAGAGGCAAAGCAAACATCACTCATGTCTCAAATGTCTCCTATTTTCTCTGCTTCTTTCTTTATTATTGAGAAGCTTCATGAAATGAATTCTGAAAATATTATTTTTAAAGGTGTCCTGATCATTTACACTCACCAAACTGTAGTCAAAACATTAATGTATGGATTAGAATCCTTTTTTTCCTGTGCAAAACCACATTAATTGTACAAATATTACAGGCACTTGTAGGACAAAACTCCAATTTTTGACCTTTACTATTTATTGTGTCTTTCCTTTTGTTTAATATTTATACCATTATATACCTTATTATCCTTACTATCAGGAATACTGGATACAGATGAGAACACAATAGCAAAAATATTTTGCTTGGTAAGGTTAATATTTACAACCGGTGGTTGAGAACAGATGATTTAATTAGAATATTACCTTTGCATTGAAATGGAAAAATTGACAAGCAACACAGTGGAAAGAAACTGTAAAAAAATTAATTTTTTCCTTTCAAACTAGGTCTTTTTAGCTCTCTTCCATGGAAGGGCATGAAGATTACACCAAGGCTGATAACTGATGTCAGTTTGAATAAAACCAAAAGGATGTAAGAGATGGCTCACAATTCAGATACATGAAATGTTTATTAAAAAGCCACCATAATTTTAAAACTTTTCATCTTCACCAGTGTTCACAAGAAAAATTAGGGCATGGTGCCGCATGGACAGTAAATGATGGGTGAGCATCTCAATGGCAGATTTGTGTTTTGTGGTCAAAAATATTTAGGTTTCTGGCCTTCCCACAAAGGTTGGAAACAATGTGTAGGGAAGTGGTGCTATGTGCTAAACACTCCAGGCTGACATCTCTGCCAGGCACTTCCCCTTGCACAGCCGTCGTCTCCAGGGCTGCTGTAGGACCTCAGTAACTCAGGCCCTGACCTTCATGTAAGGGGCTGGTAGATGAGTGGCCCTTGGCCATACCAGGAACTCTTGCATGGCTTAGCTGGGCATGCACTGTTGGATCTTGTTGTAGCAGGGTCAAGTCCAGGGAGGTTACAGCTACCAGTTACCAACATGGAAATCAATGAGACGGGTCTCTGCTTAGTTAAGCTCAGGAATCTATTTATTGGGGCATCCTCAACACAGGAATGAACCCAGCATAAACCAGAGATGGATAACCCTGAACCCAGGCAGAGTGGTGGGTTTTGGTCACAGCAAGGGAGCAGCCCCAGGGGCACAAACCAATAGGGGTACAATAGGAGGGGTTAATGCAGAATACAATGAATTGCAACACAAGAAAGACAGAACACTTTGGGATGACACCCCAGGAGGAATTAGTGGGTGGAGTAACTCTTCCCCAGGCTTATAGGGCACATCCCCTGAGGAAGAGGGGTGTAATACACTCTGCCAGAGACATAAAGCCACGCCTTTCAATTTAACACTGCCTATCTAAAATCAAATCCTCGCCTCTTTGGGTGGGGACACTCCACAGTGCACTGACCACACACTAGAGATACCTGTTGCCATATCAAGAAGGTGAAAAAGTAATCATCTGACAGCCCTGAGACACTTCTCACCTGAATTGTAACCCAAATGGAATGGTACTATTGATACTGTAGTTTTGAAAAATTTCAGTAACTCTGATTACAGCCAGGATGAAGTTTCAAAAACAAGGGGGTGTGTTTGTGCTACTCTAAATCTTGTGAGTTAAACTGATGGTTTCTCTTACCATTTCTACTCTAATTGCAAAAACAGTGGGATCTTTGTTTTAAAGGCTTGTGATATTTGTTACTTTTGTTCTACTAAAGCAACAGGGACAATTTGCCTGGCAAATAATCAGCAAACAACTGGAAAAAACCCAAAGGTTAAGTATCCAATAGCTTCAACTCATTTGTATCTAGTCCTTCAGAGCAAACTGAAAAAAAAGCTTATTGTATTGTTTAGTTCTAGTTTCTTGATGCTTTGCCTTTTTTGATTTGAATCACTATTGATTTTTATGCTCTGTACTTTTATGGTTCAGCTCCTAATGGAGATGACTGTCATGAGAGCATAAAATGTATGAACTTCCCATGAAATGAAGGATTGTTGCCACCTATGCAATGTTTTGTGATCATTTCTGTTCAGTCATTGTATTGTTTTCAGCCTCACTGAATGCTTGCCCTTTGCACATTAAGGACTGGAACTATTATGGAACCAATCTCTGTAAGTAGAATCTCCTGTTTAAGACACAGGACCTCACTTTCTACAGTGATAAGCAAAAATAGCACTACTGCTTTGCCAGCAGTTTAAAGAAACAAGAATATTTTAGAATATATTCTTTATTTGAGAATTCTTGCAGTGCATCAACTAATGGAATTATAAACTCTATTTGCCTACTATTCTGAATGTACTTTATTAAAAGAAAAGCTTCATATCTTAAAAGAATTTGATGTTTGAAGATTTGGTTTGGGAATGTGTTCTTTGAGTTCATAAGCCTGCCTGTCCTCTGAGATGTAGCTTATGGACTGAAGGATATGCATTCTTTATCACAGAAATAAAGATGAAATGAATTTGGGGGACCAAAGGTCACAAGTATTGCTGAGTGGCAGTTAGTGTCTGGAGGTTATTAGTTGAGGGTTTTTGAAGCTGCCACTAGTATCCATCTCCTCCTGCAAAGAGACTTCAAAGGACATTGGTTCTTTTCCCTGTGGTCTGGCTTGTATTCAGAAGTACAGAAGAAAGAGCTGAATAGCACTGTATCGAACTTTAAGCTAATCATGTGAAGTTGTCAAGTAGTTAATATTTATCACTGTGACCTGATAGACAAAATCAAGATCAGTAAATAAGAAAAGCAGTAAAGAAGAAAAAATATCCACGTCCTAAAATTTTTGGAGATAGGATAACTGGAACATAATTAAATTTCTGGTCAAACAAACATAATCCTTTCCTCTTCATGAAGTATTTTATAGGCTATATTGTGAATAAAGCTTGTTGCATTGAAGGTAAGGTATTTCATGGCTTGTAAATGTCTCAGGATTTTTAAAATACATATTGAAGTCAAAGGAATTTGGGGACATTTATTCTAAACACTTAACAAATATAGATATCTTGAAAATTCTCAGTTATTTTCATCTCTCTTTGTCCAGTATGCACAGGATTTTTTTGCTTTTTTTTACCATCTGTGATACTGTACATAGCATGTCACACAAGAAGAGGGGGGAGCTTTGGCCACATGTCAGAGGCAATGTTGTAGCTCAGCCCTACTGTAGAAAAATATAGCTCTTTGCTAGATTTCTCTGAGCATGTAGCCCAGGATACAGACCTTCCTACTGCTCTGTGATCCCACCAATGTAGCAGGTCACAGAATCATAGAATCATTAAGCTTGGAAAAAACCTCCAAGACCATGGAGTCCAACCTTTGACCCAACACCAACATGTCATTTAGACCATAGCAATGATTGCCACATCCAGTCATTTCTTGAACACCTTAAAGGGTTGTTGACACCACTGCTTTCCTGGGAAGCATGTTCCAATGCCTGACCACCATTTCAATGAGGAAATTCTTCATGATATCCAATCCGAACCTCTTCAGGTGTCCCTTGAGGCTATTTTCTCTTGTCCTGTCAGTAGTTGCCTGAGAGAAGAGGCTGATCCCCACCCGACTGCAATCTCCTTTCAGGCAGTTGCAGAGACCAGTAAGGGCAACATCTGAGCGTCCTCTTCTCCAGATGAAACAACTCCACTTCCCTCATCCACTCCTCGTAGGACTTACACTCTGGACCCTTCACTACCTTCATCGTCCTTCTCTGGACACACTCCAGTACCTCAATGTCTTTCTTGAAGTGAGGGGCCCAGAACTGAACACAGGACTCATAGTGTGGCCTCATCAGTACCAAATACAAGACGGACAATCTGTGCCCTTGTCCTGCTGACCCCGGTATTGCTAGTACAGGCCAGGATGTAACTGGCCTTCTTGGCCACAAATGGATCATGTTCAGCTGCTGTCAACCAGCACTGCCACGTCCTTTTTCTCTGGGCAGATTTCCAGTCATTCTTTCCATAGCCTGAGACAAAAGTTTTACTGAAGTCCAGGCAGACAATATCCAGTCTTTCCCTCAACCAATAGGTGGGCCACCTGGTCATAAAAAGAGATCAGGTTGTTTAATGATGGTCTCATTGTCCTGTATATGCCATGTGATCACACTTAAGATCTATTCCACAAACAGACCTGCAGGACACACTATTCAACTCTCTTTGGAATAGGTTCATAACCCTCCTTTTCTGGAGGCCTTGTGGCTTAGGAAGGCAAATCCCAAGCACAGCATTAGAGTGAGTCAGAGTCCTTCAGGCTCTGCCAATTTTTTGTATCTTGAAGTCACTGTTGTGTGTACCTCTCACTTTGTAAAATGAGAATGAGAACAGCTTTCTTTGCGCTTTGCCTTATGTGTAAATAAAAGCTTAAATCAGCACTATTGGTTCACAAGTAACTAAAACTGATTCGCATGAAAGCACTTTTCAAGAGAAGAATTTTTCTTGCCTTAACAGCATTAGGAAGATATCCATGAATTTCCAAGCCAATGAAGGGGACTACCAATGTGCAGAATACAGTTTACTTGCCCATTTTGAGGAAGAATCTTCCTGAGTAGGTGCACTTCCAGGACGTGACATTTGCACCAGCTCACATGACAAAAAAGATCTGTGTGGCTGCTGGGGAATTTGACATTCAAAATTCATCATCCTCCTTTCATTCCATAAAAAAACATTACTGCAAAGCCCATGATACAGGCCCAAATCCTTCACACTTAATTTTAAGAATTTGAGATGTCCAAAACACTGACTTTGAGTTATAAGAGAGTGGCAGGACCATCCAAAATTTATTTTGGTTTGCTTAAGATGCACATGATTAGGCTTACCCTCCTCCTCTTGGTCAGCTGAAGTAAGGCACAAAGCCTGGGCATGTTCTGCATTCCTTTTATGAATTTATAATGAAGAAAAACATATATTTATTTGTCTACAGATACAAGAACTGTATTAGATGGCTACAGGAAGCATTTACTATTACACTGGTAATATGATTCAAAACTGCTCTAACACGATAAGATTTTCATGCAAGATTTTCTTGCATTTACATGCAAAATTTTTTTCTAAATATCAGGCATGAATCATACTGGAAGTTATGCAAATTAGAATAAATTATGCAAATAGAATTCTTTGAAGTTTTGAATTAAGTGCTCTGCTCTGAAGTACACAGCATACACACTGAGTACTTGATGGCAGAAAAATACTTTATGTTTAGATTATATTCCAACTATATCAGTTTGAGTTGATCCTTTCTGACCATCAGAAAATGACTTGCTGATCTTCAGTATCTCATTACCCCTGTTCTGTTTTAAAAACCCAGTCACATGAGATCAACCAAAAAGATCTCATAATTAGGACTTGCCATTAGCTTGACAACAGGAATGCATCATATGAGCATTAACTGTGTTGCTCTGACACTTAGAAATATAAAAACTTTACCAGAGAAACTACATGAAAGAAACTTCACTACCCTAAACTGCACATATTAGAGGACTTTGAAGATCCCAGCATAAGCTGATTGGTAATTGCTCGTTGTCTGTGATGAAAAAGTTGCATTGTCAGGACTTTTTGTAAAGGGTGGAAATTTCAAGTAAAATCCCTGTGGTTTCCAGGTAGCTATCACTCAAACTAAAGTCAAAATTAATATGCACAATCTCCTGCAGTACAAAAAAAAAAAAAAAAAAGAGGAAGTAATTTGTCATTTTCTTAATATAGTATATTGGTAAATTCATATTGTTTGAATATACATAATAGAGCAACTAATTGCTTTATTTATTCCTTGATGCTAAAATACTCTAACAAATATTCTTCCAAAAAAAACTCCAGAATTTTGACTCATTTGGCTTATTTTACTTTACTATGCATTGCATGTTAAGAAGAACAGAACTTCACTTTTATACAAAACTAAGAATTTCCCATTGTATTTCATAGAGAAGCCAAAATCAGTCAGTATAGGCTAGTGCTGAAAGAAGGAGAAAGCTTACAACAATGGATGGGGTGACGCTTGCTCCACACTGCCAAAATTCTTGATTTCAAAGACCCTTCACTATATAAAAGAAACACAGAAGGCTATGTTTCTTTCAGAATTAAATGTTTATTACTCTAGAAAGAATTTATTTAATGCATCATGCACTAAATATCTGATCTGATGTGACATGTCATCTATGCTTTTAGCTTCCAGAAATATTTCACATGCTGTCTGAAAGGAATATTTTTTAAATCCCTCCTAGTGTCAAATGCTTGCAAGCAGTCACAGATTGCTATGTCAAGGTCTGGGCTTACAACTTCCCCAGGTATTTAAGAGAGTGTCATGTCAGCAAAAATTTAAATGGAAGGAAAATACTCAATGGGCAGATGGGCAGTGCCTTTCAACAAACCAGATGTTAAATGGCAACTTTAACATAAACAACTTTCCTCTTTTACAGAGAAAAAGGTGCTGATAAGAATTTACACAGTGAAATAAAGCAGTGACCCGGCCATTAAAGAGCAAGAGGTCACTGCAGAGAAAAAGAAAAATGGAGGTAAAAATCCACTGAAAACCCTGTGCTTCTTCCTACCATCTCCATCTCCACCATCTGCTTCCACACCATCCTGTATTGTGTCCTCCCCTCTCCCTCCCATCACCAAGCGGTTTTTCTTGAAGAACCTGAAATCTCATACTTCCACTCTGCAGTCATTTATTTAAGAGAAATAAATATACTAAAGAGTATTCCTTAAAGTCAGAAGCAGCAGCACATCTCAAGAATATAATTACTTCAGCGTGATTTACTTTTTTCTTGTGCTCTTAATCATAACATGGATAGAATGTTGTACCCATGGACTAATTTTTTTACTTCCTTTGTAAAGAATGGCTGTAAAATTATACCCTTCTCTAAATAAATATGAATGTATGGAGCATCTTTCCTGAAATGTAAGCTAAACATTTCAAAGTAGAAGGAGAGATGGAGAGAAAGGAAAATTATTAGGAGTCTGAAATACTGTTCTCCTATTCCTTTCCAATCACTGTCTCAATCTGAAGGGGATTACAGAGCATAATGAGAAATGAGCTTCCCTCAGGCCTCAACTAGGTTGCATGAAGAAAATCTGATGACTAATGGCTGAAAAAGAACTGGTCTTTTCTTACAAGGTCTGTGAAGCATCTATTATATTTCAATTCAATGCTTTCATGACAAAATAGATTTTTAAATCTAACTGAATCATTAATAAACAAAATAAATTTATTTTTAATTCTTGTATATTATGTCCTTATTAAACGTATGTAGAGGTTTATATCCATACAAAAGCATGTTGGGTATTTTGAATTTGGTGAGCTGTTACTGTTTTTGGAGTGAAAAAGGGAATGTGGAAACCTCAAAAATGGATTCTAAAATTCTCTAGAAGTGTCCAGTTCCCAATAGCATTGTTCCAGTATGAAGAAGTGTCTTCCGGTAAGCAGAAATTACCAGGAAAGCATTTTTCATAAGGAAAGCACAATATAGCAGAAAACCACTTTCATACTGGTGCTGCATCGGATGCTCAGACAGGTCTGATAATTATCTGCCTGCAACTGCATGACTGTTCTATTGTAAGCCTCCTTTCAGGGAGGAACAGATACAGTTCATGCCATTTATCACTCTCACAGACTTTCCCAGGAATTCTTAAAAATTTGTTATTATAGACAAATGCTAAGCTCCCTGAAGCAGCCTGTGGTTGCAGACTAATCTTATTTATTTATGAAAGGTAAAGTCAGAAGTCATAAATACCCTCTACTTGCATGTGTTCACATTTTGGGTATGTATTCACCTCATGAGAAAAGCAGAGAAATGTTAGGATCAACTTCCAGACAGTGAGAACAACATAGGGTGGAAGCATCCTGCATCTCTATAAGCTGAATTTGTGGAATTTAGGCAGGGCACATACCAAGGAGACTACAACATGGCTGCTAAGGTCTCACCAGTTGGGCTCCCCATACCTAATTTTTTTCTACACTCTAACCATCTGTATTTACTCCATCGGTCCTTTCCTGTTGCTATAGGTGAGGCAATGAAGGAAAAAATATTCATTTGCTCACTAGAGTAAGAATGGCAGACATGACAGAAATAATTAGAACCGGCTCATTTGTTTGCTTTCTCAGTGGATGATACCGTTACTCTTCATGTCACATTGTACCCACTATTGTACTCACAAGTTTCCACTGTTTGGAGTCCAAAGGGATGTCTCACACTGAGGTAAATCAGAAGAAATGAAATATTGGCGCTGTCATGTGTAGAAGCTGATGCTAATCTTATTTTTATGTGCCCATAAATGCAGAATTTGGGTCAGCATCCAAATAACCTTCAGCATTTTCAACCTGCTAAAGCAAGAAAAGAGACACTTGACAAACATGTGTTATTTCAGTGCATTTGGTATTATTTAGAGAAGTGCATCTTTCTCAAAAAAATTATCATTCTCCTGTCACACATGAAAACACCTCCTACAGACAGCAGCTTCTTTCTGTGCACAATTGGTCCCCCAGAACAGATAGTTAATAGTTCAGGCTATATGGAAAGTTATTCTGAGCCGATCTTTGTGTGTAGCAGCTGATATTTCCTCTATTTTGTATTTTCCTGATTTAGGATTTATATGTATCGGTATTGGTTTTCCAAGACCAGACTTCTTACTATTGCTACTTTAATTCTCAAGTGAACATTGCAATGTTTAAAGAAAATCTACTGTACAGCAGAGGGAATGTTCACCTTTAATTCCAGTTAATATTGCAATGGCACAAAATGCCAGCAAGAAAAGCTGTTTAAGGACAGCCAGGATGTTTACTTTATCTTATATTGGTCTTTATATTAGCTCAACAGAGGGCTAGCAAAATCATCTTAATCTATGTCATTCTGCTTAATATTTGCCATTTCATAAATTCCTGCAAAGAATTCAGAACAAAGTTGAAATATTTTCTGGGCTCTATGGCTTCGTGGCCACAGATTAATTAATAGAAAGGCTATAGGAATCTCTATTAAAAGTTATTTTTTGTAATGGCATTGTCCACAGCATTTAACCTGGGCAGGAAAAAGAAGATAAAAAAGACCAGTTATGTTTTGGAAAATTTGATCTCTGTGAAACTATAACTTATTCTGAGAGCTTGAGTGCAACCTATCTATAAATATGATCCTTTCCACTACAGTGTTTTCAACTATGGCCACAAAGGTAAATGAATTTAAGTATCAATAAAACACTATGCTTATAAAACATTGTTCACTTGGAGGAGAAGATGTGACAGAGCAACAGAAAAGGTATCATAAACTTGTCTTGCAAACTGTTGGAAGGTACAGCAGTTGATCTGCTATGAATATGTCATGCTTTGAAAGGCAGAAGCTGACCCCCAAAATTAAGCAAGGAGAATACATAATAATAAGAATAATAAAGGCTGAAAGGATGTCTGACCAAAATATTTAGCAGCCAACAGGTTGACTAAAATAGAGCTGCCACCAAAATGAACATGCACCTGTAACTACGTAGAGCTTTTATCTCCACAGAACTGAGGCATGGGAGAAGATCAGAGAACCTGAAATTGTTTGAGACAATTGAGGGAACACTACTTTTTGGCAAAATGTGTAAAGGCAATGGTCTGAAGCAGTGATAACTAATGTTTCCAAAGATGACTGGATTCCCTTTTTCATCATAAGCTATCCAGATACAAATTTAGAGGTTTATATTTTCTCACAAATTCTGGCATGTGTAGCTTCTTTGATTTATAACATTGTCACTCTCAGTGTCTGCCCTTCCTCTACATTAGAAGTTTATCACAACCGTGTTGGTAGACTCAAACTGTGTTGGCTTTTCAGCTGCTGCATCTTGCAGTGCATCCATTTGCCTGAGCTATGCTCTTTGTCAGTGTTATCCAGTGCTGTGCACAGTGAACTATAACAGAAGTAAATGTGTTGCCTTAGAACACATTCCTCAGTATTTTTTGCTGGTTTACTGTTCCATGAGCTAAGAATTAGCACATTTGATTTTCCTGCTACAACTATGGGGCACATTGGTCGGTCATGGCAACATCACAAAGTCTGCAACACTGCACAGCACCTTGGTAAAATTCCTCTTGTGAGATGCAGTCAGAGGTCAAGATATTTTAAGACAAGCTGTGTGTATTCACATCTGTATTTTAAGCTGTCCTTCATTCTTAAAACCTTTTTTTCTTCCACCAGTTCTTGGAATTTCATATCTAACTATGAGAAATTATTTGTGATCTCATTTTTTTTGGCTAAAGGAAAGATACTTTATTATTTTTATCTATTACTCTGGTTAAAATCTATTAATTTATTCATGTTTATTTCTGCTGTAGTGGTTGACCACTACAAAGATTTTAGAATCTGATCTTTTATTGCTTATTGCTGATAAATAAGCTAAAACGGAATTCAACATTATCTGCTGATATTTGTGTTCACTCAAAAATTTTTACAGCTTTAAAATATTTTTATGTGAATTGAATCAATTAGTATAAAATCATCATGCATAACCTCACACAGAGTGTCTTAAAAAGGAAAGATATTCCCTTTTCTAGCAACAATGTCTACATTTTAACAGCCTAATCTGTAACTGTTCTAACGGCTGTATTTATTATAAACAAGCTTTTCAACTTTCTTCTTTTTCAGTCCTACAACTCAAAATCTTTAATTCCAGGTCCCTAATAACATTTATTTGATTATATTGTCTGTGAATTATTTTTTATTTTACTATATTTTAAAAAGAGGACTTAGCTGTTTCAATTTATTTTCTGAAAGCAGCTAACGAAATCCTCCAGAACCTGAAGTGCCTTCTTCCTTCTGCTTCATTTTCTTTCTCACTGTATATGGAAAATCTATTCCTATTCCCCTCAATCCTTTCAGTTGGTGTATCATTGTAGTGGTGATATTCTCTTTCTATTCCTCTGAGTATCAAGGTTTCTGTATGTTCTGGCTTGGTTGGTTTTGCCCTCTACAAAATTTGTGACAAAATAATTGAAATGGTTCACATATTTCCCTTTTTCCCCCCATGTTTACATATAATTCAATAATTTCAACTTTTGAAACTCCTCAAGATACAGATATTATCTTGCCACCTAAACACTGGCATAATTATGAATTTAAAAGACAGGAAATGTGGTTTTAATTAGTAAAGAATTTAAGAATATGGAAGGGGCAGAGTAGGAGTATATGGCATTCCTAGTTAGATACAACTTTTCTAATTTACTTATATTTAAACTACTTTTTGAAACAACAGGCAGATTTGGAATTAGATTTCTCATTCTTGCTTTGATGAGCAAGAAATTCTGTCCTACTGTCACAATAAAATAACAAAGCACACTGCTGAATGAAGAGTGCAACCATAAGAGAAAATTAAAAATTAGATCTGACAATAATACATTAAACAATGAAACAATGAAACTACAGGTGACTGATCACACATAAAAGCCAATTAATTAAAAACAAATTGCATATAACATTTAAATTTTGTTATACATTTTCAATATGGTTCAATGGCTTTCTTAGTTCAAGCATTAAGAAGGCTTTTATTATCTTGGATTTGTCTTTTAGGGAAGGTGGTAAGACTGACAGTATTTTAGCATGTTAGCAATTTACATGAATAACTTATAAGAATGGTTTTATTTCATATTATTTGCTCCAGTAATCTAAATAACAACAGATCACAATGACTTCTTCCTCATGTGGCAGTATTGTACATTGCAAGGTAAGACAAAAGGCAAGATAAATTAAGTAGCTGAATCTCATAATGAAGAAAATAAATTTCTACTGCCTGATAAATCAAAGCAAATTCAAAGTCAATAGACTTATCCAAAATTTATGCCAGAATAAAGAAGAACCTTGTTTTCTTCTTTTTCTCAAATACCAACTGAAGCATAAGGCATATCAAGGAGTTTAATGGCTATCTGGATTTAATGACACTTGTCTGCAGTTCATACCTGCAGCTTCTCTCACTAGTTATCAATCCCCAGGAAACTATCTGTGCTTCAGACCTGACTGTTTGTGTAATGAATTTTGAACAGTTTGAGCAGATTTGAAACATAAGAAATGATGTCTTTATGAAATGTCTTTGAGTCTTTAAAACATTTTTCTTCCTTTGGTATATTAGGTTTGCATGGCCAGGTTTTAATTGCAGGGATTTACAGAGGTGGTTTCTGTAAGAAGCTACTGGAAGCCAATCCCAAGTGGCACTAAGATGGATGTGCCACTGCTCAGGGCTGGGCCAGTCAGAAAGTATAATTCCTCTGTGATAACATATTTAAGAAGAAGGAAGAAAAAGTTATTGCACTGATTTAATTGTGGCCAGAGAAGAGTGGAGTGAGATTATGTGAGAGGAACAACCCTGCAGACACCAAAGTCAGTGAAGAAAGAGGGGGAGGAGGGGGGGAGTCAGAGCTGAGATTCCCTTGCAGCCATGGTGATGCCTATGGTAAAGCTCGTGGAGGACCACAGGCATGCAGACAGGCCCATGCCAGTGGTAGTTGCTTAAAAGGAGGCTTTAAATATGTTTTGTGCTGTAGCAGGTTTCCAAGTAAGAATTGTGACCCCATGGGTAGCCCATGCCAGAGTAGCCTGTCCCTGAAGGACTGCACTCTGTGGAAGAGTGACCCAGGTTGGAGCAGTCTATGGAGAACTGTTACCTGTGGGATAAATTGACATTGGAGACTGTTGGGGGTTACATGTTTTTTTTTCTCATTTCTTAGCTGTTAGAATTTTTCCCATTTAGCTGAGAGAGAAAGCCTTAATGGCTGG
>VWYI01005211.1:0-32777 GCA_013399455.1 Anthoscopus minutus
CAGTGATTTTAATTTTCAGAATTGTTTTGAGTATGCTTTTTCTTACTAATACAGTGATCATTCCTCATCACAGGTTGAAACAATACCTCATAACTGCTGAAGGCTAAGACCAACACTTAACTTTACTTTGAATGTAGTACTTCTGTGGTTTTGTGTTGTAGATGGATTTAATGGATGTGTACCTTTTTAATGTCTATAAACAACTTCACCTTTTTATGAGGGGATAACAATGTTCATAGCAGCTCATGTCAGACTTCCTTGTCTATAGTGTTGTTGAATGCTCTGGCTATGGTAGAATATGTAAGCACCATGCAGTTTTCATTCAGATAACCAATCTCAACTGCTTTGGAGTTTGTTTGTTTTAATCTTTCCACATGTGTTTGTCATTTAGGTGGAATAAACTTGGGCACTAGGCTCTACTTTCCATGCAAGTTCATTAAGGAGTGAACATTGTCTTTTTAAAAAAAGATGCGCTTTAATGTTCTTTAGCCATCTGTTAAATTACTTTGTCTGTGTATGTGTGTGTGCCCACACTGGGCTTCTTCTCAGACCTGTGGCTGTCTGCAGTGTCTCAGCCGTCAGAATGAAAACATTATCAATCAGTATCCCACAACAGCTGGTTTTGACAACCTTCTGTCTGCTGCCTAATGCTTTACAACTCATCAGTAAGGCTTCTTTGTCTGCCCACTCTGAGCTGGTAATTTAACTGCTTCATGTTGTGTCCTGTACTTGTACTTCTAGCATTTGTATGGCTTAAAAGTTAAGTCCTAGTGGGTTTTGATATTCTTTCTTGCTGTATAATGCTTCTTGTGTATCTTACCTTGCCTATTCAAATGCGCTACACAAAAATCTGTGATGTATTATTTCGTTTAACTTCTTGCATTTCATTATATTTATAGAAGTTGCAGATTTTTGTACCGTATTACTTAATACAGTTGCCTTTTTGTAATGGCAATTAATTTATATTACAAAAGTTTGTATCTTTACTGTAGTCAAAAGTATTAGTTAACTGCCATATTATCTTGACTTTATACTAAAAATACAGTGTCTATACACAGAAGTTGACCCAGCCAAGTGGTCAACTGCTGACATGGGGAACTTGTACTGTTTGTGATTTATACATGATTTCCACTATCAAAAGAAAAGAAAAAAAAAAAGAAAATAAACACTGTGTAGAATTGACTTGATAACTTTTTGTTTCTTGAGTAAGTAGCCGGTTTGGGAGCATCACATATTACCTTCATTACCTTAATTTGGAGTCTTTGAGATTAATTATTTACTCATAAGTGAAAACAAATACAACTGTATAATCATTGGTACATGTATGAAATATAAACTTCCAAAAATCAGCTGATTTCTTTCCACAGCAAGATATTGTTACTCTGGAAGTATATCTGAAAGATATTGCAGGTTTATTGGTGAAACAGAGATTGGAATAATCCCTGCACAACTATTCCATAATATTAAACTCAGAGACATGCTTATGTGACTAGAAATTCTTTTTAAATAAGTAATGTAGCAAAGTACATATACAGAACAGAAGTTACATAAACTGACATGGGAATATATTCTGGGAAAAATATAAGCTTGCTGAAACAACTCAATGTTATCCTAAAACTCAAACTCACCATTTGAGTAGAAGGAGCTCTCACAGTGCAAGTTGTAACAGCTCATGGAGGAACACCACTGCTAAACCAGATAGAGTTGCTAGTGCAGTTACTGAGGTATGCTTTTTTCATGTCACTTTTTTTTTTAAATCTGCTTCTTAATGAGGACTAGGAATGAAATTAAAGGTTTGTAAACTAAGAATTCTTTTTAATTCTTTTGTTGCATACAAATAGGAACTGAAAACCAGCTAATCATGCCTCATTTGATAGCTCTTAAAAGAACTTTCATTAGCTCATTAGCCCTTTGACCTAATAGTTTAAACAAATAAAAACATCTGTTTGTGTCAGCTGTAGGATTAGTCATCCAGGGCCTAGCTTAACATGAGGATAAGAGGGAGTCCCATATCCTACATAAAACTAAAACCCATACTGAATTCTGTTAGGTGAAGAAACTGAAGATCATTACCCTTTTCTATCCTCTGCCCTCATGAGTGAACTGACTTATTTAATTGTGTGGGTTTGACTGAAGATGAAGTGTAATTTAAATAGTTCTGAGACATTTATTCTTAATTCTAGCTGCTTATAATGTATTTTAGCTTTTATCACAGCTATGTTTAGAGAAGCTAAAATTGCTATATATAATGCTTGTTCATTCACTGAATTTCAAAGGAAATATGTGGTATTCTGCTAAGTTTTAATGGTGCATATTTAGGACAGCCTTGCTCGTGGAGGGTGTATTTGTACATCAAACATGGCAGCAGTCCCATTTCTTTCCCATATAATTTCTCAAATATACCTTATTTTTTTAATCACCACGTCTCTGTAGGAAAGGCAGATATGTGAATGTCAGTATTGGTACTCACAGTAGTCTTTGAAGCTCCAGTGTTACCTGTGGCAATAAACTGGGAGAGAAGTATTCTAATCTTCTTGTCAAATTTACAGAAAACCCAACTGAAGTAATCAGGAAAAGGCCCTGTACTGGTTTGGGATGATTCCGGCAAATCTTCACCTGAAAATAGCCTGAATCACAGAATATTCTCAGTAGGAAGGAACCCACAAGGATCACTGAATCCAGCTCCTGGACCTGCACAGCACCATCCCCAAGAATGTGCCATGTGCCCAGGAGCATTGTCCAAATGCCTCTTGAACTCTCAGGCTGGTCCTGTGACCACTGCCCTGGGGAGCTGTTCCAGTGCCCAGAAGCCCTCTGGGGGAAGAACCTTTTCCTGATATCCAACCCAAACTTCCCCCGACACAACTCCAGGCCATTCCTTTGGATCCTGTCACTGTCACCACAGAGAAGAAATCAATTCCTGCCCCTCTGCTTCCTCTCACGAGGAAGATGTAGACTGTGATGAAATCTCTCCGTAGTCTCATCCAGGCTGGTTTTGGTAAAGACCATATTTTTAATAAAAAGCTGTTGTAATTAATTTTTAAGCACAGAAACATTTCCTCACACATGAAAAATCTACATATATAATTATATATATGTATTTTAAAACCTGCCCACTTGCTAAGAAGCAAAAGGCATGAATTGTACCTATAAATGACAACAGATAAAAACAGCCACCGCAGTACTTCTTTTTTCACCTATCACCTTGCAAAAGTGAAATGCCATTGTTCATTTTATTACCATGCCATGTAACTATAATTTATTGTATTTCAGTGTGCACTAGAAAGCATTTGCATGTAATAAGTAAAAGACAAATAATCCTTTTGTGGGTTTGCAACTTCCATGTATGAAGAGCTGCCATCTTTCTAAGGAAACACTAAGTGTTGAAGTACAGGAGCTTTATAACCTTGTTATAAAATGCTGCCAGCTGAAATGCTAAATCATGGAAATCCCAAACAAAAGGTCTGGTGCTGTTCAAATGCATAATCCCAGAGATGGTATGCAGGAGAGAGGAAATCATGACTTGCATACAAATGTTGCAAAACCAAAACAAGTTTAACAGCCAATCACACAGGTGTGATTATTTGGTGTTTTCTCAATATGAAAGTCTTGAATTAGGAAGGTTGATAGATATTTCAGGGTCAATAAGGCATTCTGTAAAAAAAATGTAGAGTCTAATTTCATAGTGGGTTATATTTTGGGCTTGTCAGTTTTGACATAGTCCCTTTAATGCAAAAATTCCAGCTGTGCATTAAAGTTGGGACTTTAAAAATCTCATCTATGGAAAGGAATCCATTTTGTTGTGTTCTGTTAACATCCAGTTAAATAGTATTTTCTGCCTTTTGTCACCTTCTCATTTATTTGAAAGCACATATCCTAGAATTTCCTCAGAGAAATTTATACCCAAATTCTTGTATTTTAACTTCCAAAGACACAATTTCTGCCATTATCAAGTTTTAATGCTTGTAAAAGCAAATACCTGTTTGCAAAACTACATCAGAACTATTTTATTATAGCATTGCCATGTATGGTACTTTTGTAGGACCCAAAGATTCAAGATGTGGATGGGATTGGCACCATTTAAAATTAACACTGATTAACTGGATCTGGAAAACTTTTTTTTTTTTGGTCCAACAGTGGAATGAAAAATGCAATATCATCATTTTCTCAGTAGTTATCTTGCTGCAGAGAAGAAATTAGCATTCATTTTTTATAATATGAGTTATAACATCATTAGTCCATTTTTAATAAATGGCTTTGTTTGCCAGCTAGGTAGCTGTATTCCTCTCTAGTTTACACATAGATGTCAGAATTGAAAGGATTGAATTTAACTTCCTTCAAGTATTGAAACTAAGGTTGATTTTTAGAAATGCTAATTGCCTTGTCTGAAATATTTTTTGCATTATTTTCAGGAGTGTGATCGATGCAGGAAAGTTCACTTTTGCCTTTAAGATATAGAGCATGACCTTTTGGTTACAGTAAATACAGTACTGCAAATCTGTGAAAGTCATCACATATACTAAAGGTATTGAGACCATTTACCTCACATTCCTTCCTATTAGCTTCCACAATTAACATGATCCACAGCTGAAAAAATAATTCTGGCTGTCAGTGATAAATGGGGTGAAATCGTCAATCACTGAAATTGACAGTATTATTTTTAACAGATATTGCAAACCAATGTTTACCCAAAGACAGCACTATGTTGCATGTTGCTGAGGCTTTTTTCCTTGGGGTTCTTTCGTTTCATTCACATGGCAAACTGACTTCAAGGCTCACTCTCAGACTAAAGAGAGCTTCTTCTCTTGATAATTTTTTTTCTTTTTTTTTTTTAAATTTCAGGAGCATTAAGAACACCAAACATCCATGCACCAAAGTCTTTAAGAGAACCAGAAGCATTCCTGGTAACCCTCTGAGATCTGAAATGGCACATCAGCTCTTTGTTTATTTGTTTTCTTTTCTTGGTATGATGTGCAGACCTGAGCTTTCGGTTCAGGCCTGTCTCCACTAAGAGGTGCCAGTAATATAGGATTCTACTGTTATGGGCTATATAAATATCTTGCCTATTTTTAGTACTCACTTTTGATCTCTGAAGACTTTTAATATCAAGGTCAAATATGGTGGTTTCATATGCAGATATATTGGTGACACAGACATTTAAGAAAATACATGCTGTGTTTGTAGATTAGAAATACCTTGTTTTCTAGGTTCTCAGTAATGAGGACAAATGTTCCATAAAACCTCTGTGGGATGGTGAATATTATTCTGTCTGCTTATGAGAGATTCAGAAGGCAGTTTTCATTTTAGGTCTTGGTTCAAAACAAATGAAACAGAAATGTTTTTTTCTTCCAAGTGTGGTACTTTATACTATGTGGATACCAGTGATTAGCATGTTTTCAAGCCTTTGGTCTGTGAGAACCATTTCACATCAAGCCTGATTAAGGCCTAAGGAGGTATTCACTACAAGTCTGTGCTTCCAGATAGTGACTGAATCCTTTTAATTTGTGCCTGCATATAATTTTTTAAAGCCCTTGATTTTCACACCTGTTTGCACATCTCTCTCCCATGTCACACAAGTGTGCCCTTGGAGCGGTTGTCAATACAGATCTGGAATTCTCCTGGCATCCAAGGATCAGTTCATTCATGGCTGTCATGAGACGCAGTATTCTGTTCTTTCTTAATCAGAGTATGCATGAAGGCTCATTTTCTCAACATCTTTTGTGCTTCCATATCTGCTTATTTTGGGTAACAACTCTGGTTCATGCAATAATTGATCTTGAGTTTATCTGATGATCAGTTTATCTTTAATTCTGAGTTTATCTTTCATCAGAGCAGGGACTATTACAGGAGGATAGTTCTGAGACTCTCTTTATGACCAAAGTTACACGTTATAATACAAATGGCTGGAAAATGTACCTGTTAGTAGATGGGTTTGAGTATAACTAAAAGCCAAGATCAACTGTGCCTTGCTTCAGCTGTCTATACTGAAGTTTGATTCTCATTTATAATGTCAGAATTAAACCAGAAAAAGTTGCCAAAATTAGATAATATCTGGTTCAGCATGAAGAATGCAGAAGATGAGCCTGGTGAGGTGTGGGCCACCATTCTGAGTGGCACTGAGATGTCCAGCATTGATGCCTCCTCAGGGATGGCCATCTGCCTGAGCCCATGCCCTGTAGCTGTAAGATACTCATTTGCTGCAGAGCTGAGGGGAGATGCCACTTTGAGGAGGCCTTGACAGCGGCTCTACCTCACCAGGTAATGCAAACTCACTGGGTAATGCACCTAGGACCAGGTGCTAAGGACCTGCAGTCGCTGCTCCAGTGGAGCCAGTGCTTGCTAGTGGAGTTTCTACCATGGGAACCCCAGCTGGCTTGTCAGGATTGCTGTGGAGTTTACAGCCAGGGACCAGCCATGCCTGGCTTTCCAAGACAAGCACTTTTCAAGGCGGCGAAAGAAATCCTGAAATGGGAAAATCACTGCTGGTGGCATGCCTTCACACCTGTCATGCTGTATTATAGTCTCAGTCTTTGATTATTGGTCCCATAAAGGTGTCATTTTCTTCATGTTATTAAAGCAATTACAGTTATTATACTTAATTTGTCCTTTCCGAAGGGAGCAAGAATAAATGAGGGAGGATTTGCATACAAATTGAGCCTGATGTGGGGGGAAATTGCAGCAGGTGGTGAGGCTGTGAGATGTTATACAGGAGCATGGCCGGAGCTGCCCTCCTCCACAGCCCTTTGCTGGTGACCCTTTGAGGAATGTCTCACAACTGTCTGGTGGATTCATTTGAATGAGGGACAGTTTGGCTCACTGTCATCCTGGGCAGATCAAAGCCTGTGCCTTGGCCGGCTGCACGGACAGAGCAGGCATGTGAAAGGTCTCCCCTCCCCCAGGCGAGTCATTTTCCCTGGCACTGCTCAACCCTCCCTGCCATTCCTCTCAGGGACACCCCCCATTCCCATGCATCCTGTCACAGGCTACCATGAATCACTACCATAAATAACAAAAATGCTAATTTTTGGAGTGCAACTCTTATGAACTTCTTCAAAAAGCATTTTCTGCTGTAATCTGTTCCATCAGAAACCTGCTTTTTCTCTTCATCTACATCTGTTACTCAGTACTAATCCTCATGTTATGCCCTATCAAGTATTCCCCTTGCATACAAGGTTCTCAAAAGCAAACACTTTAAAATACATTTCTTCGTTCTTAGAGAAAACAAACAAACTAACAAATAAACCTGGATTGCAGGGTGTTCAGATAACATACAATATGTTTTTATTTAATATGAAGAGATACAAGAAAAAAAGACATATTGACCTCCCTCCAGTAAATTTTCTCAAGAACACTGCAAAATACATGTAAACTCCCTTGGCCTATTCAACCTTTCCAGATGCATCACTCTCCTGGGTAGTTAGACAGATGTAGAGTCAAGTGGGAGTGCAGATAAGCATGTTGGATACCACCACTGTACTGAAATATGTAGACCTCCATATGGTAAGGTAAATGCCATCATTTTTCCCCCACTATAAAGTTTCCTATGAGGAAACTGAAGCTGTATCTGTGGTTACAGAACAAAGGAAAAATCTTGTCTACATGTGTTTCAGAAAGTATCTCTTTAATGTAATTATTTATGAGCTGTGATAGCTGGTGTACATAAATTGTTTCAATATTTGTTTCTATTTCAGAATTTCTCAGATTTTTCTTCACCTGTCAAAATGATTTGCTTCTATTGAGCAGTGTCTGTTCTGCATGTCTATATTCTGTGGTTACTTTAAGGCTACAGTATATTAGATTCAGTTTCTTGAACTAAAAGTTATAGAAAATTCAGAGAGAAAAATATTACCAAAGTAACTCAATTAAGGAGTCTTGTAGGAAAGATCCTTGTATATGCTCAAAATGCATGCAGAGAAAATGTGTTGAAAAACAACAAAAAATATAATCTATATAATCTGACTAGAGGGGATGATGAGTATTACTTTCCCTCACATAGGACAAATGTAGTTCAGTAACAGAGGTTTCTTTTATTGATCCATCGCCTTCAAAACAACCCCCTAATCCTCGGTCATGGTATCATGGATGTGGGTCTTGAGAATCAAGTAGAAGAGGCAAATTTTTTCTTTCTGACTGACCAAGTCAGTCCACTTGCCTTTTTTCCCCAGGACAGGCATGTTTAATTTTTCTTTTTTGTCTTTTTTTTGTATCTCAAGATCATTGTGCAGTGCTCTGAATAGGTGGGTCTGGCAGCTGCCCAGAAACTGACAGGTTCAGAACACTGATCCTCACTTTACCTGTTCAGCTGAAAGCATAGAAACCAACTAAACATTTTTATATTTGCTGCTTCATTTCTTGGTCTTCAAGATCCTGAATAAGGCCCCAACACCCAAAGGATGTGATACCTCCTTCTCACACAGCTGTAGTAACTATGACACCTGGGAATGCCTTGAGTGTTGGCTGCAGACAACACTTTTTCTGTGGAAGGTGGTGTCTGTGGCACAGTTTGGCACAAAGGCTGCCCAACAACACAGCTTAGCTCCCTTAAAAACATAGCACAATGCAGGCAGCTCTGCTCAGACCATTGCCAGACATCTCAAAATCATTCTGGGAAATATTTTCTTAATTGACAATTTATCTCAGATTCCCTCTCCCCCTCTCAAGCAATTGAAATCTTGCTGGGGGAAAGGGCATTTTTTAGAATTTTACATACAGCTTAGTGTGGAGAGTATTAAGGATGTAGTGCCGTCTTTCCAGGATACCAGTTTTGTCTGGAGCCTTCGACAGAATCTCCATTGTCTATCGGATTTGAGTTGAGACCTGTTGTGCTGCTGATTCAGACCGTGATCACATGAACAGTTTATAGGTGTAGGTAACAGTGTGGAGCATGCATATTTTCAGACAGCAACTGCGGCATGACCTGTACCTACCTTGCAATCCAGACAGAACAACAGTTAAAACAGATGAAGTTGTGTCAATGTTTCCCCATTTTCATCTACGTTTCATGGAGTGCCTTTGAACGTCTGTCTGGGCAGTATGAGTTGTTAGCTCTCTAGGGAGGATGTTTTGTCTGATGGAGTGATCTATTACTACCAATTCTCTTTCTCACATCAACATTTAATCAGTGCCATAGTTTTGTGTTGTTGGAACATCCTGACTTAGCATCATTATTCTGCTATAGCTCTGTCTCCTTTGTTATTCAAATAGCTTTACAAGCCCACAGCATTAAGCCTCACCCTATTCTTTACAAAAGTGAGGAGTTTTTTTTTCCTTCCATTTGGCAAAGTGAGAGATCAAATGCAGAATGATTTTGACCTAAAGATCATCTGAATTCTGAAGCAGCGCTGGTGCTTGAGCATGGGCTCCCACTGCAGTGCTTTCTCTATGCAACTATGGCTTCCCACACATGAGAACAGCAAAGCAAGTTTGAAATCCTTTCATGTTAGGCTTCCCAAGTCACTTTCACTTTGGTAACTCAATGAAATTTGTCTGGTTACAAGAGGCTCCATTTCACTAATAACAACTAGCATGCAGTCCTCTTGCACCTTGCAAATGCTTATGGCTCTCTTCTGCAGCTGTTCTGCAGGGGAGACAAAGTTGTGTCCCCAGCACGGCTTGAGTTTTAGTTTTGTGAGAGTCCTTTGGGAAAAATCTGTGGGTTTTGTTGCAGTACTATGGTTTTAGGTAGGCAATGTGTACAACAGTGTAATTTCGCCTGGTACAGGCATTGTATATTTACATCTTGGGTCACATTAAAATTGAATAATGGTTTTCATGAAAGACTAATTTTAAAGAGTCTTTTGTCTAAACAATTCATAGATTCATCTTTTTATGTGGTCTTTTGGATGTAGTTAATTTTTTTCAGCTGTAGCTTGACATTCACATATATCTTTTAAACCTTATGAAGTCAAACCCAGTTAGCCATAAAGAAAGGAAATCTATTCACAGTTTGGAATCTGTTCTATTGCCTATTTCAAACTTGTTGGATTGATGGACAGTTATTTAAATATGTTATTTGTTTTTTGCTATAATTCAAATCAACTATTCTCTATTTTGAGGCTAAGTTCAAACTGATTCTATTTAAACTGAGTTGTTACTTATGTGGCTGCTTTAGCCTCAAATATGCTGAACTATGTTAATTTACAATTTTATTGCAAAAAATAGAGAAATAAATTAAAATTTTCTTTAAACAGAAGTTATTTATGATTAACATATTTTCAAATGAAAATATACTTGTAAATTAGATGTGCCATGATATTACATCTCTTCTGAACATGATATATCCATCTGTATAGTTATCCCTGACTCACCAGAGCTGAATGGCAATTGAACACTGCTCAACTGTGAGTCACTAGTGACACTTCTTGCAATCCATACTTCATTTTTCAATAGGTTAGTTCCTACCTACTGCTCTTGATGCTCTTGAAGGACTACATGCAGATATATTGTAGCAGATGTGTGTTTTAGGTACAAGGAGAGAGAGTATATGCCATGCTTCTTTCTGCTTTCCTTCTGGAGTTGTTTTCTCTATATTACTTCATAAAAGATTAAGTTCCATCCATCTTATTTTCACTAATGCTTTGGGATGACTAATGCCCAGGCGAACCTGCAGTCTCCATCTGGTTTCTTTGGTGGTGAGTTTATGAGGAGATGTTAATATCTGCCCTTACTCCTCATCTTCAGCCCCTGGTGTTAGCACCAGTGTCACAGCCTCAGTTTCCACTATGGCAGTGTAGATCAGCAGCACTGGGAACCAAACGTTCTCACTGACTAGTGTATCTCTTTTCCTGAAAAACACAGTCTAAATAATCTATCACACTCTGAAGTGGCACAAACTTTCGTCTTACTTCACAGTTTTGAAGATAAAATAAACTGGTTACCTGCTTAATTTTAGCTTTCTTGTAAATCTTCTAACATCATCAATCTTATTTGGTTCGCACATGCCAGGTCAGCAAGCGCAGTTACAGAGGCACACCAAAATAAGTAAGTTTACTGCAGATTCTAAACATGTAGCACAATTTTTGTGCTGTAACATTTCGATTTTGTGATGTTATCTTTTCAATTAAGAGGTTACTGTTTCTTTTGTTCATGGAGACAAAAGCAAGAAAGTAAACACATAACAGGCAGTCCCTGGTTTGCAGTATTGAAAAAGATAAAATTGATGAAATGTTTCACTATCTTGACTGTATCAGTGCACTCAAGGTGGGTAAATTAAGAATCCTCTGACCCTAAATAATGGTTATTAAATGCCTTCTTCAATTATATTGAATATGAACGAACTCTATTTTTAAGAGATTTTATCTAGTATGTCTCTGTATTCAGTCCTGCTTCTTCCCCCACATCCCCTGCTGCCTTTCCTTGTTAATTCATTTAAACAGGGTTTCTTTCTGCTCAATTTGCATTCAAATGGCTGCCAGGGGAATTTATGGAAATAATATAAGTGCTTTTATCATTGTGTATTTAGTCACATGTGCTAATTTTCAAAAGATGAACTTGTCTAGCATCTTAGCAAAAGAAAAAGTAAGAGTCAAGCACCAGCCTTTACATGGCTACAAAGCCAAGAACTCCCAGACCAGCATCCCAATTAATGATTTTTTGGCTCAACTGATATTGTTTTAGATGGCCCATCTTATCCTATTTTGTTCAGATATTTTCTGCTTCTTCTTCTTCCTCCTTTGCAAAGGAGGTAACACAAACTACCCATCTCTAGATCTAGCACACACTGGAATCTCTTCTTTGTCTTTAGCAGTGAAAACAGGTTTACTGAGTTTTGGAGATTCCACTTTGTGTGCTGTTTCTTTTTCTTAACTGATGTTAAAGCAATAGTGGGGCACATCTCACAATTAACAGTAGCTCTGCAAAGGCCACCATGAAACACCAGTGGGTTCCTCTGTGGATTGATTCTCTGAAAGCTGTGTCTGCCCCCTCCTATTCTCAAGGAGCAATCAGCAGATTCCCCAACCCTCAGCGTATTTGGTAACATCTTCAGCAAATTCACAGCCAAGACAAACCTAGTTTAGACCAACCCCAACATCACTGGCTTATAAAATTGAGCACATAGTTATAGCTTTTAGGCAACTTAATATATTTTTGGTCTGGCTCATTTAAGACCCAAGTAACTTGTTCTTTTTGACCCTCAATGACAAATGCTTCCTCCTCTGGTTTCTTGAAAATTGGAGTAATCAGTACAGAAAAAGACTTCCACAAAGCAAGTAAATTGTTAATGAAAATAGTTGGTGACAGAAGTATGGTAGTTTTTCAGACAAAATGGTAGGCATTTATATTTTAGATCTGCCATTAAGTTGTCTCAGTGGCAGATTATCAACTTTACTTTCACATATTTTCTAGAAGAAAGAAAGGAACTGTGTAAATAAAAAAAATACATTTCAAGCCTTTCAACCTAGTGAGTTTTTGATATTTTTTGTTACTCTGCCCTTCTTATTTGAAAAGTAAATAAGTAAAAGTAAAAAGTAACAAAATAAGAGGCCCCATTCATTATATGAGTGTAAGTTACTGATTTAATTATGAAATTCCTGAAATGGTGGAGGGTCAGAGGGGGAGTCACAGAAGTTTTCAAATCTGTAGCTCAAGAAAAGTAATGTCATGTCCAAGTATATTTAGTGAATGATAATGCAAACCACAGACAAATACAGAGGAGAGGAGAAAATAAATTCCCTGGCTCAAGCTGGGAATGTATTGAATGCTTAGAGCCAGAGAAACAATAATTTAGAGGGGAGTATTTCCCTGGATTCTACACTACTAATAAATCATTGCTGGTCATGCAACTTTTAGTGGTCCCAACAATGATTACATTTTGTATTCACTAGTCACACTTTGAGCCTATATACTGTCCTTTGTTCTGCTCTTTGCATTACTAATGCTCCAGGTGCTCTCAGGTGCTGAGGAACAACATTTTTGTGTAAAAAGGAAGAGGTGTGAATCTGTCTTTATGCAACACACTCACTCACACATATATATATGCCACACCTCAGGTCCAAGGAAAATATTATTTATAATACAAGTTTTTTTCAGAATTGCCATTAGGAATTAGAAAAAGATTTTGTAAAATGGGTAGAAATCTTAAAATTTAAACTAAATCCTGTTTCTGAGCATATTTATCTTGTAGAGAGGACAAGAAGCAGCAAAACCTGCCAGTCTATCTCAGATGGTGTGAGTATGAATTTTCTTGTGTTCATAAATGACTTAAAATTCTTTGAAGGCAGTTACTGAGGGGAAAATATAATCTATCCAACTTGCAGCACACGATGTCTTCATCTTAAGGAATTGTGACGCCTTGGGGTGTGAACGCAGGTATGGAATATGCTGTAGTAAACTGGGGAAACAGACTCTGGAGGAGGGTGCTGAGCCATAAATACCACAAAGCCTGCAAAATTAGTACAGCAGTGAGTACAGCTCACTCATTTTTTTCCAGGGAAAGATTATATATGCATCATCCAAGCCATTGGAAGAGCATTCACTAATGTGTGTATGAAAGTTTGTAAAGACTGTTGGGTCTGAAAAGGACAAAAAGTCAAAATACCCAATGTCTATCAGGTCAAGAAGTTACCTGAGATTAAGTGGTGGGGAGTTTCAAAAAGATCCCTGTGAACATCTGTGAAGGACACAGAGTACATTCTGGAAGGCAGAGTTGTTCCTCCATCCCTGCAGAGCTGGTGGAAGGACAGCCTGGAGACTGCAGATGAGATCCTGGCACCAAGCAGTAAGAGCCTGCTGGGAGGAGCAGTGAACCAGCCGCCAAACCCCAGCAGTGATGGAGAAAACTTTCTGCAGACTACAGAAGACTCTGCCAGGTGTGCTGCTACTAGAGAAGCCACTGGGTTGACTGGACCAAAGCCTGGAAGCAAGGTTTGATCTCTGTTTGAAAATCCACCAACATAAAATGTCAAGACAAACCTATTGCAGAGCTGTGCTTACTTAGGTGTTGTCACGGTATTGAAGAATTATTACTAATTTAAGCATTAGCAGAGCAAATCACAAATCAAAGCTGGGATTTAAGTTTGTCTCTTAAGGAACTCACTAATGTGAGTTGGCTGAGTGAACTAGTTTCTTCTAGGCTGAAGATATGTAGTGACAGAAAGAGCAACATGGCTCCTGACAGTGGAAAACAAAAGATGGAGAGTGAAAGTGCAGAACAATGTTTCCAAGCTGAATTGGCTAGATGCAAATCTATAAGGAACTGGGAGGAGGACAGGAAGTGACTTTTTAAGTTAGAAATGTGTGAGCATAGAGCAATTTCTGTGCCTTTGAGTGAAATGTCCAGCGTCTGGGTTTCTGCAATACAGATAAAACTGGACTGGAAGATTACACCAGCCCACAATCATGCTGCTTGTACCACTCCCTTGGTCATGTGCAGCAGCAACCTGGTCTTACACTAGGATCCAATTTTGTTGCAACTGTGAGCCTGATATGTTTAGTTGAAATAAACTAAAACAGAATTGCTTAGATGAAGCTCAAAATGCTTTTCTTTATAGAAGAAAACTGCAGCTAAACCAACGAATAAAGCCAAGATATAACCTATTTGGGCATCTCAGTGTTAACTTTCTCCCTTGACAACACCCATTTCAGAAACACTGAACTATTTACTGTCTCTGAAACATCTGGACTTTCTACTTGTTTCATAAGTCTCTAACAAAAAATATCTACACATCATCCATCAATCCACAGCCACATTCTTTTCTCACCCTATCATGATTAGATTCTTTGGGAGGTTTTAGGGGTTTTTTTTCCTAATGCTTTTCTCCCAGTTTTTCTTGGACATCTTTGTATTATAAATGGGCTCGATATATGCTCACTTTGAGCCATCAGAAATTAAACTAGTTTGTTATATAAGCTGGAGAAATGGAGACTTTTGGGGACCTAGCCTCTTTCCTTAGCCACAAATGTCCTGTTCTGGCAAAACTGAGGCAGACCTCAATCACTGTTTGGAGAAAGTCCACCTCCTGGTAAGATGTGGAGAGCAGTGGTGCAGTGCTTTGTCCAAGATAATTTCTTGGTAGGAACATCCAGGTCACTAGTCTTATCGCTAGGACTATCCTGCTGTAAGTGAGTGGAAACACCTAAATCACCCCTCTGTAAAGAAGGAGAGAGATGTTTTCTCCACACTAAACTGTTATGTTGTGGAAGAAGAGCTGTGTAGCCTCTGGGGGAGTTCCTCTCAAAGAACCCTGCTGGTGTCGTAAGGCGTCGTTGCTTACCTGAGCTACATCTCTCGTGATATTAAAGAGTAATTGCATATCCTATTGTGCAAGTGCCATTTGCCTTCCACTGCAGAAGTCATGGGCAGGGAATCTGCCCACCCAGGGGCTGGCACTGGGGGAAGGCCTCTTGCAGAAGGATGAGGGCAGCCTGCCATCAGTGATTTTAAGCAGAAGCCGAGCCCCTCTGGCCAGCACATGTTCCTCCACAGTTTACGCTGCTGAGTGCTTTGCCTTTCTCCTTCTCTTTTGCACCAGTGTCCTTTTTCCACATTACTTTTCAGCCAGATGACTCCCCTGACCCAACTCAGTGTGCAATTGCATATGTGCAATCAGTGCAAGACACTTGTAAAATTAGTTAGCTGTAAAAGTGCTGAGCTGAGACCAGCAGGGGAGTCAGGAATCTGGCCTGAGCCCATCTGGGGCTGCCACGGCGGAGTTTGGAGTTTCTCGTTCCCGAGCAGCCCCTCGGGGCGGCCAGTTTGCTGCCAGGTAATGAGAGGAGCCGGCTGATAGCGGAGTCTTGTGTAGGGATTGTTTCATCTGTCTGGCTGCCAGGGGATACACAACAATTGCAATCTCCACTGCTCCTCCCTGCCACAAGGATTAGGGGAGTTAGTCATGTGGAGCTATGTGACTGATAGGAGAGATGATAAAAACGCACAAACATTAGACTGGTGTAACTGTTAAGGAAAAAAAAGGATGGTTCAAGGATGTGTGTAATTAAGAATAATGGCTTGAAGCAAAAACATCTTTTTATATGTGTTACTATTTTTATTTGACCTCTGTCTGGAACTCAGAAAATAAAACTGAGGAGGAATCACAATCTTTTCAAGCAATATTACAAAGTGAGACCTTGCTCTTGAAAATAAATCAGCATGTCAGATTTAAATTTATTAATTTAATTTGTTTGAATTAGACCCTTCTTTCTGTTCTGTCTGTGAAATAGTCCTGTAGTGGGAGATTGAGACTTTTTGAGGGTCAACAGTCCTAGAAATCCTGCTGTGATTATCAGATAATTCATCCACTATCAGTAATAATCTTGTTAATAAAAGTGCTATGAAACAGAACATGCCTGAAAGAAGATGTCAAGAAAGCTTGTAAGATGATTTTATTTTCTCTTCTAATAAATTTTTCTACTAGGCGTTAAAAAAATCAGAAAAACACTGGCAAAAATACCTGAGCAAAATAGCTTTTTATCAAACAATTAATCAAAGGGGCCCTCTAAAATCCCACACTGTGGCAAGGGAAGATGGCAGCTCCTATGTCGCAGGCTGGAAGGTAAGAGAATATTCCCTGTCCATGTGAAATGAGCAGTGAGGAGGGGAGGCATGGTGAGCTGGGGTGGGCAGAAGTGTCCCAGGTGCTGCTGCCAAGCCCCAGTCAAACACCAGGCAGTTCTTAGCCCATCGTGTAGCACTCACCAGCCCAGAGCCAGACCAGCATTTTACCAGACATTTGCTTTGGCACCAGACACTTGGCAGGAGGAGCTGCACATGAAATCCAAGTACTTGCTGCTCCTCACGCAAGGTAATTCTAGAAGAGGCAGAGAAAGGACCTGGAGGATACAGGTGGGAGAAGAGGGTGTGGAAAAGAGCAGAAGAGGGTGGTGAGGAGAGGAGAAAGAAAGGAAACACAGGAGGGCAACAAGAGCAGGGCAAGCAAATCAGCAAGATGAGTAGACAAAGTGAAGAATACTTTATATCAAAACCAGATTTCAGGCAAATGAGAAACTCCCTCTGTCTTATCCCAGTACTCATCAGAGCTTTCTGTACTATGCTGCTGCTCCTCTGTGCCTTTGACCAGCAAATTCTGTCAAACAACCAGCTGAGTACGCACCATGCCTCTAGTACACCAAGGCAGATCCAGCTGCCCTTCCAGGCTGCGCTGGAAACTTGGGAAAAGGAGAAAGAAAAGAAATTCTGTTCTGCAAGGCCTGGTGGTATTCCAAGTACTTGAGGCAGAATGTAGGTTAATGTAATGGGGATTTAATGTCTCACCATCACTAATCAAAGTTATGAGTCTGCCAGCAAAGCCATCACAGACCACCTTTTCAGGCACTGAGAACTTAGCTGTGATCATATGTTCTGGGAGTAACAATTTTCTCTGTTTTTAAAATAAAAAGTCATTTTGCAGCCTCTGAAATAGTGGAAGCAGGGATAGACAAAATGTGAGCATCTGTGAGGAGCGACTGGAAGGTATGAGCGCAGGAACAGTGTCTTCTCACAACACCTTTAACATATTGAACCGGAATGGGAACAGAGATAAGCATAGGACTCTAACTTAGGCAACTACCTTAAATTAGTAAACTCTAGAGGTTGCTGTAAATTTAATTAAAGGGTGATATAAACAGCCATGATTTTCACTGTGTTCTGAAACTGGATAACCACAAGCTTTGGCAGATGACCAGGAGAACCAGTATCATCAGTGTGTATCCCAGAGCTGCCTTACTTCTGCTCCTGGAAGATAAAACACCATTAATCATGAAGAAAAGTGAATGAAGCTGATTGTGAAAGCTCTGCAGTGAGATAAAGGGAAAGAGGCACTTCATCACCTAGGTAGCTCTAAGATTGCTCAGGGATTGAGAAAAGAATAACCAACATCTTTTCTAAAACTGCAAAACTAACAGAAAAATGTTGAGCAATAGGCTTCTCCCTGCCCCAGATTAAGTATTTTCCAACCAAGGTCTACAAGTGAAAACAGGGAAATGGTCCTTCCAGATGTGTTAAATATCAACTATTAAGCAAAAATGCCATAAAATTTATTCTGTCCATCACGTCCCCATGGCTTCAGCTCATGTGCTCACATGCTCACGTGCTTTCACAGTACACAGTGAAAGAAAAAGCTTCATTATAAAACCTAATGTTGATGTCTCTGGCATGACACTACATCATACTTTGAGGAAGGTACCCTTGAGCAGTAGGAAGCTCTTTTTCCCTCTGAATAAGACTGATAAATGACTTTTCACAGAATATATTAGAAACAGAAGCAGTTGCAGCAGTTTGTCTTAGTAGCTTCCAAAGTAGGAACAAGATCACCCCTGGCTCATTCACCTAATTTGATGTGCATTAGAACATTTCTGTCATGCTGATCACAACCCCCAGTGTGAAATACATGCTGACTTCACACTGGCTGCAGTAGGGACAAAGTGTGTAACCACACAACACTTCAGAAAACTAGACCCAGTACTGGGAGTTTTCACTGCATCACAGCTTTGCGGTGTGGGGGATTTTTGAACCAGCACTGCAGATGGTTCCCACTGGACCATGGGCTGATGTATCAGTAGAATTAATCTAATGTGAAAAAGATATGTAGCTGTAGTATAAATATAAATATATATATATACATATATAACATACAGATGCAAAGTAAGAGAGGAGAAGGAGGCTAATGAGTTAAAGATTTTAAAATTAGACAAGATATGATTCACTGACAGTTGGTCTCAGTAAAGTGGCCAGCCTAATTAAAATATCATCAATAATCCATTAGATGACTGGCAATAGTTTATGTGCAGCAACTATTTGTTAAAATAGCTCCATGTATTTCATAGCAATGGAATTTACAATTTTGTTCAGAGGGGAAAATAAACAAACAACCCTTTTATTTTTTAAGAACTTAAAAAATATATGGTGTAATCCATTGCAATGTCATGTGTGTGACTCCAATGAGAATCTGAAACAATGCCTCTGATTTGTGTGAATTGATCCAATTTATCTTAATCCTGTTCCCCAAGGCTCAGAGCCCCTGTGCTCAGCAAGGCAATGGCTATGTAATTTGGCATTTCATCAGGGTGCCACCAAATTCAGCATTCCCTCGTGGAATTCCCTACTTAGCTGCTGGCAGTTGCTCAACCTTTTGTTTTCTGTCTTCTGACTTGCCTCTTACCTCCTCTCCTTTCCCCATGGGGAGAAAGTAATTTAATTCCAAGGCGTGCTCCCTCTACTCCCCCATGGAGTCAGGCAGCAGGGGGCTGGAAAGCGACCATCTGAGTGCATCCTGTGGCCAGGAGCAGAGCAAAGCGTATCAGATCCCATGCTGGGCCTCAAAAGGAACAGAGCAGCTTGGGGACCATGGCAAGGGCTCCTGAAACTGGCTGCAAGAGCTCTGCTTCCCTGGCAGTCATAAGAAAAGAGGTTTAATTTATATTTCCAAAACAACACTGTGGGAACCAAGACCTTGGGTACAGGTTGGGGTCCTTTGAAAGGATGATAGAAAAAACATCTCTGCTTTAGGAACTATGGGGGCAGGAGGGTGGTTTTTCAAAAAATCCAGTGCTGCGAAGTCCCGGTCATTTTCCCACTTTGTCCAAATCTTGACCAAAAAAAATTTATACCGTAGGACAATTACATATAGTTTATTTAGATTTTAGAATGTCTACATAAATTCTTGTGTATGTAAATCTGTTAATTGTCTCGGTACTCTCTCACATACATGGAACTAAGTGATATTTTACCTTGTGTCACAAAAACTAAAGGGGTGCTTGGTGATGCACAGCGTTTCTGCTTGAGCCCCTTTCCAACCCTTCCCAAGTTTTTACTCTTTCCTCTGACAGATCCACACTTACCCATCCTCCATCTTAGCAATTACACAAACGGGCCACAGCAACTGTTTTCCCCCAAACCCAGCAGCTTCATGCTGCCCCTCTCCAGCAGGCTAGATCTCCCACAAGGACTGTCAGTTCCCTGCTTGGAAGATGAGAGATGCCTTAGCGTTGCTTTCTCTCCTGCTGAATGAGGGTCAAATGTGCTCACACCTTTCCCTCAGCCCTGGTTCCCTTCCAGTGTTTGTGATGTGCTGCCTTCTGTCCCGTGGGGAACAGGAGGAGGCCTAGAGGACACCACTTGGAGTTTCCTCAGCTACAGGTCATTGATCATCTGATCAAGGACTGTAAGCTGTAGCCTGTCTGTGCTTATGTGATGCTGGCTCTAACATGAATTTTCAGCCGTGACTGTGTCATTCCTCCTATTGTAATGCTACCTCTCATTCTTTTTAGTAGTAGGGAACAATATTGTTTTGGAACCCCTGGAAAAAGCTAACACATTTTAAGATATCTAGTCGAAATATATACTAGCAAGTTTTTGAGGATGAAGCACAGGGAAAAGGAATATCTTGGGGCTATGAAAAATGTCTATGGGCCATGGAATTTTGGCCCATTTTGTGAAGGGAAAGATTTTCTTGGGGAATTCTTGCAATGAAGCAGTTTTGAGAAAAAAGTTTTATTGACTACACTATTGTCCTATCTCTGTAAATCACCGTGGTATGGATATGCCCTTTCTCTTCATAACTGTGCATTCCCATTAGGAAAGAGAAAGTAGCTCTCGCACTGTGATCACTTTGTCTCCTTCTCATCTCACTATGACAAAATGAAATTGGAATTGGAGCGATAGGACAGGATCCTGAAGGTCATCTCACTCTGGCAGCTTCCAGCTCAGAGTAATAACCAAAGGTCTTTGCAACAGTACAAGTTCTACCTTTAGATTTATCAACCTTCAGGGTTTGAAATCAGCTTTTAGCACATAGGTTTCAATATAGAGTGGTGAGACTGAAAAAAATGTTTTTTCTTTACAGGAAAGAACAATTGCCAGGATGTCATACTTGTGCTGGGCAGTGGATTGAGGCTGTACGGGGGCTGTGAGGTGCATGTGGAGGCCTCCTTACATTTGACAGTACAATTTCAGACAACATCTCTGTTGCCCTTGGCCTTGGTGTCACTGTGAAGCCTAGCTCAGCCTTGGAAATATCTTGGTTTTCTGTAGTAGTATAAAAGTCTAAACAGATCAGACTTTGTTTTGTCTGTTATTTAAGCTTGCCACCAGTGTTGTTCATCCAGGCATTCTTGGTTTGTGATTGCATTTTCATGTGGAATAGCAGCAGAAGGAAAACAAAGCTCTTTCTGGCTTTTGTTTTATTCACCTCTGTGTGTGTGTGTGTCTGCACACATCAGTGCCTTACAAGAAACTGCATCTGGATCCTGCTAGGAAGTAGGAACAAACACTGCACCAAAATAGCAGGGAAGAGGACTTGCAGGGAGTGCATTGGTGTATTGTGTTAGTGACCCATGATTTCAAGTAGTTTGAACTAAGCTGCAAAACAAAGCATCGCTGCAAAATGTTGCACCAAGAATCTTTAGATAAGAAATTCCATTTTGGGGACAAATGTGATAACAAACTGTATGTAAGCATTTTGTATTAATTACCTAAGGTTTGACTGCATCCCCTACTCTTTGTTAAAACACTGGTATGATGTTAATAAGTAATAAATTTTACAGATAAATGATATGTATGTAATTAACACAGATTGTCTTGTCTTAATCCTTAAAAAGAATAGAATAGTTTGTTTCAGGTTGTTTTACTTGTAAGATCTGTAAGCACTTGTGCACATGCTCACCTTCATTTCTGCCAGGTCTCATGAGCTTAGCTGGTGAAGATAAATGTACATGTAGAATTTCATCAGTGCTCTTTAAAATCTTTAAAAAGTTTAGTAAACAAAGCCAAATATAAAAATATTAAGATTAATTCTGATGAATAGTAGATAAATTTAGCTGGACTACATTTACAGGAAGAATTTTAAGAGCCTTCAACAAAATTTAGTAAATGTCTTTAAAATCCTGTGTATTTTTTAACAATGCAAATGTCATCCTCCTGGGGGAGGGGGAAGGGAAATGATGTGAAGATGCTTTAGTTTTTAGGATGTCATGCTGCTTGTTTTTCACAATATTTCCAAAAGGTTCTAATAGCCTCTTTTTCATTAGTGTTTCTTTGTTCACTCCTGAAGCTATATAAAGTGAACATATACTTGATATGGGATCCATTTTCTATAAATTGTACTAAGAAACTAAGTTTGGTTGCTCTTTTTACCTTTTTCCAGTGTTTGTTAGAAGTTTATGGCTGAGAAATGTATGCAACAAACTTAAAGTAGAGAATTAATCTGAACTTGAAATGTCTGTATGAGAAAACATACTGATACGATTTTTACTCTAAATGTTACTATGCTTCATTTATTAAAACACAATCATTAGCCCAACATTAAAAAAAGTTAAGTTTTTACTAATTTAAATTTCTCAAACAATTTTAAAAATTTTTAAAGATTGTTTAAATTAGATGTTATACTCTTAGGAGTCCCATGTATTTGAAACAGAAAAAATCAGAAAATAACTGCTGCTACTTTAAAAACAATAAAGTGTCTACAGATTCCCCTATTAAAAAACAGTAGTAAATAAATATAATACAGATTTTAATTAGTGATTCTTTCCCTTTAGTGATTCATTATTCAGTTTATGTCTCCTATCTTCCTGAGAAATGCACAGAAATTAGATGAATGAAAAAAGTTGCACTGAAATGGCTGCTATTTCTCCACCTTGTTATAAATGTATGTATAAAATCACATTTTCTTTCTATAAAGGGCCACTGAGGTCTGAGGAAACATATTGAAAAAAACTGCACAGAACAGAGCTATTTTCCTCCCACTGCCAACTGAACAGGTCTATGTAATTGCTGAAGGCCCATTTGTCTCCTATTAACTGTTTCTTAGGTGCCAGTTGAAATATAGTGGTGGTGCTGATGCTTAATCTGGGATGCTTTTCCTTACTTAGAAGGTGGTGTGACACAATCCACAGTTTAAGACTAAACTGTGATTATTTCTTGTTGTTTGAAAAGGAAAAAATAGAATTTTATTGCAGATACATCCTGTGTCAAATTGGCTTAGTGTATCTCTTTCAGACAATTGTCTTTTAAAAGGCAGAAGCTAATTTGTGTAGCAACAAAGCACTCCTAAATATTTAGATGCCAAAAAAGTTAAAATATTAACTTTGAGTTCACACAGTGCCAGAGTTTTGCCTGTATTGCGGATTGCAGACTTGAACAGTAATGCCAGCTTTGTGCCATACCACTAGTATAGCTCCAAATGGAGTTTTAGTAACAAACAGAGACAAACTCAGATTTATAGCATGAGAATCAGTTTGGGACATGAAGCAAATTTCACAGACTATCAGAGGCTGCTTTTTAAATTTTGTCACTATTTCTAGGTTGCTGTAAATGGTATGACACGGGTCAAAAACATAGAAGAACTTGAGTTGAAATTCCAGGATTAAAAAAATCTTTTGCAAGACAGTCGCCATCTGATTTCACTGCAGATGGAGTAGAAAAACAACCCCTTACATTTTAGTCTCCCATGTCCTCTTTATATACTACAAGGGAGAATGTATCATGTTCACTGAGTGTGAAATATATTATATTTTTAAAGAGTAGTTGAGGGTTTTCTTCTCTGCAATGAAAGAATGTAATACATAAATTTTTAACTCTTGCACTCTATAATGTGCAAACAGAAATAATCATGAAGAAAAAAAAATTATTGCAAGCATCCCACAGACAGTGAGGTGATATTAAATGACAATATTAGCTACAGATGTTTTGATCTGAGTATAAACACATCTTGGTTTGATGGTAGCTCTAGGAAGGAGCTGGAAGAGAGTAAGCAATACTTTCTCCTCCTCACTTTTGGTGTTTAACAAGCACCCTAACCACGATGGGTTTCGTTGGGTGAGGCTACTAATTATTTTGTAGTCAGAAAGTGCTCTATAAAAGGCATAAGAGAGTAATTCAATGCAGTTTCCTTTTATCTGCCTTGCCAATTGATGTCTATACAGAGCAAGCAGGGCTCCCCAAACACATCAGTCTGTTTCAGATACACAAGATTAAGTAGCAAGTGACATTCAAGAGCAATCGGCCCACCCAGGAGGAGTGAAACCAGCGGAAAAGCTGTCAGATTCCTCCTTTTCTCCATTAATCTTGAAGCTTTTCAATGCTGCCAGGTCGCATCTCCATCAAACAAGCTGGGAAGAGTGTCGGGCTATTTTCTTTAGTCTCACCCTCCCCTCCTCATCACCCCATTAACCCTTGCCATGCTCAGTTCTTCGGGCTTAGGGAGCAGCCCTGATGTTAACACCAGTAGGTGGGGCAGCTCAAAGGGCTGGATGGAGCCCAGTGTGGACCTTTTTTAGGTGAAGGTCAGTATTTAGGTGGTTGGGAAAGAACGTGGCAGGGGTTTCTCCCATGATGGAACTGTTCAGAATGCTTATGCAAGAAGGTAGGAAATAGCAGGTGTGTTCTGTAGGCACACCATATAATGAAGTACTCTCTTCCAGGCTGCTCTAGTTTGGAGTGAGCTGTATTTTCCTTAGTGTTGATTAACAGTGTAGATTAGATGTGTATATTCATGTTCCCCTTCATTTGCAGGTGATTTTTTGCCAATTTTAATTGAGTAGGCTGCATTTTGCAAGATCCAAGAGCTGACCATGGCATAGATATGAATCTTATTCCTCCCTGGGTAGCTCCTATAGTGTGTAGGACACACTGTGTAGCTGTCAGGGAGGAGGCGTTCAGGCTGGCGGCGACCTTCAGAAGTTGAATCATAGAAGCAGAGGGTGGCTGAGTGGCCGGAAAGTGGCACAGATTGTGAAGTGTTCATGTCAGGAGTAAGTGATAAGATATGTTGGAACTGAAGCCAAGTGACTGTGTTCCTCTGATATGAGGGGATGGGCCTGGCTGAAAGGAAAGAGGCCTCTTTACTTGAGTTCCTAGGGCTTGGTATGATTTTCAGAGAGAGGTAACTATTGTGGAGGCAAAACCCTGATGTGAGAAACTAAATCTGTGAGTATAAAGACCACATACAGCATGTAAAGGCAACAGGCCACTGTCTCTGACAGCAAATGTCTTGGGAAGATTGTATGAAACATATAGGCATCATATAGTGATAGCTCCTTGGATAGTCTTCTAGTTTGCTGTAACTTGTAGATAAGTGATTTCCCTATATTGAGGTGGCATCTCTCTCCCACCACCTCCCCCTTTTTGCTATAATAATCTAATTGTAGTGTTTACTTTTCTATGTTCTATAAAGCTTTTATGTTCCTTTTCTACAAGTGATATTTGAATATCTGACAATCACAGATATAGGAACAGTGGATTTGTTTCTATCATAAATCAGAGTGACAATCATGAAAGATGTATGCCCCTACCCAAATCAGATACCAGTATCCCCTTTCTCACTTTCAAGCAGAACTGAAGCCATGCAGAAATGATTGGGGAGGAGCTGCAAAGTAAAATGATTTCATGTCTTAAACATGTGAGGTGACTGCTCTGTCCCCAGGAGAAAGGAGTGCCAGGAGGAGGTGATGATGATCAGTCTGCAGGGAATGTTTACTTGTATCCTAACCTGGTAGATATACCTGGTATCTGAAACAGATCTCACCTTGAAGGTTAGAGAGGGGTACATACTTCCTCTAAGCTATCCACTCCCAAACACCATTTGTAATTCTCTCTCTGTGCTGTTACAGCAAAATTAAGTGATATAATTTAGTTTGTAGGGTTTTTCTTTTAAAGGATTCTAAGAGGATTTTTTTACTAATGCAATCTAGGTTACTCCTTGTTTCTCCCTACTAGCTACTGTTAAATCAAATGTCTTTTACTTAAATATGCAGTAACTGCATTAAAAATATAACGGGTTTTCAGTTACTGCTGTAAGTATGCTGCTAGAGAGTATGTTTCAATGTTGGGTTCTTAACCTATTTTGTAGATAATAGGCATTCCCATTTTTTATAGAATTCTGCCTTTAAAGGCAGTGTGTAGTTCATTTTCCAACTGCTCTTTATCAGTCTCCTGTCTGAGTAGGCCAGTTATTTCAACTGGTCTTTCTTCACTTAAGGCACAATTCATGGTAGCCTTTGTCAACTGAATTCTGTATTAAGGCAGTGCAATCTGCAGCAAATGGGGTATTAACAGAAGAATCAGGTTATGACAGAAGAATCAGGTTCCTAGAAAAGTGTCTGTGTCATCTTCAAATATACCTGCAGAAGGACAAAGAATGCATTATATAAAGAATACTGTGAGGGAGAAACAGGCTGAAAATGGTACTTGGAAAGTAACAGCTGTATGGCACAGGCATGGAGGGAGAAATCCTCTGCTATGACTTTGGTAAGACTACTGGCAAGTAAACTTTCATATATGCAAAAAGAATGTATTTTAGGTAAAGAAAATTTTGCATGTCAGAAGAAATAAAGACTTTAATACTAAATCAGTTGTAATCTCAGAATGACTGGTTGAGGCTGGCTAGCATGTTGTGCATTGTGACCCAGTGCAGCGTCATGTCATTTTGTTAGCAAGCGTGATTACACAGGCCTTTATGAACAATCACCACATTAAAGGTGAGTCATTTCCCCTCTGCCATTGCACTGAACATGCAAGCAGAAACATATGGATGTGCTGAGATAGTCACTAGGGCACTTAGTGTTTACTATTCTTTGATTTGTACTCAGCAGACAGAGCCGGAAAAGAATAATGACATTACAGTGCTGGTGTAAGGACTGAATAGACCACTTGAATATTACACACTTTACCAATGCTTACGACTCACCCACGCACCTGGCATTCACCAAGCCCACACAGTCAGTATGTCCCACTCCTAATTTTACATAATGGCTAGACATGAAGTTTTTCCACTATGTTCATCTATAATTCAATGACATTTATCTTTACTAAGAACTAGAGTAGCTGTCTTTTCTTCACAATGGATTGCTGCCAATATACAGAAATGAATGACCTTAAAATGTCCCCCCTGAATATCTCTCTATAGTTTCTTTTCCCATGCACATTCTTTGCCATAGTCTCCACCTTTCAAACTGCCTCCCCACTTGACTGAAAAATAAACTATTATCAGTTGCCTCATTGTAAAACAAGATTTCTATCCTACCTTTCTTTTTCTCTTCATTTTCTACCTTTATCACCCATGTCCTTTTCCTGCTCTTTTTTCCTGCCTGTTGCTCTATTTTGTTGTTTGTTTTCATGTCTGGTTTGTGTTCCCAGTTAAGGATAACTGATCTGTTTATAGCCCTTATGGCATCTATACTCACATTATGTCACACCTTTCCACAGTTGTAGCTACTTTAGTACTGCTAATTGCTTTGGTCTTCTCTCATCTACATTTCCATTCAAGCCTTTCATCATCGACCGACAGGTTTAAGCTTCAGTGCTTTTCCTTTCAGTTTATATTTCTTCACAGCTTAATCTTTTTTTATAGACATAAGTCAAACATGAGGTTTGGAACATGTTTGCCTGCTAGACTATGCTAATTAAGGCCACAAGACCTTCCTGACGTGCAGTCTTAAGTGGTACTTCTGTGAAATCCTATGGGATTGCAAGATATAACTGATTTTGGAACCAGTATTCTAAATTTCCATGCAAATTTCTGCATTAAAAAAAAGGTGGGGACACTCCCTTACTCCCCACAACATCATCTTCACATAGTGGTTATGAGTCCAACTGTTAACCCGGCACTGCCAAGTCTACTACCAAACCATGTTCCCAAGTGCCACATCCACATGCCTTTTAAGTACCTCCAGGTAGGGTAGCTCCACCTCTTCCCTAAGGAACTTGGCCCAATGCTTGAAAATTCTCTCAATGAAGAAATTTTTCCTAAATTTCTATGTAAAACTCCCATGGCACAGTTTGAGGCCGCTTCCTCGTATCCTATCACCTATTACTTGTGAGAGGAGGATGACCCCCACCTGGCCACAGCCTCCTTTCAGGCAATTGTAGAAGATCTAAGGTCAGCCCTGAGCCTCCTTTTCTCCAGGCTGAGCACCCCCAGCTCCCTCAGCTGCTCCTCACAGCACTTGTGCTCCAGGCCCTGCCCCAGCTCCATTGCCCTTCTCTGCACTCACTGCAGCACCTCAGGGTCTTTCTTGCACTGAGGCCAGAACTGGACACAGCACTCGAGGTGTGGCCTCAGCAGTGCCCAGCACAGGGGGACAATCCCTGCCCTGGCCCTGCTGGCCACACTATTGCTGGGACAGGCCAGGATGCCATTGGCCTTCTTGGCCACCTGGGCACACCCTGGCTCACGTTCAGCTGCTGTTACCAGCACCCCCAGGTCCTTTTCCTCTGGGCAGCTTTCCAGCTACTCTTCCCCCCATCAGTAATCTTCTTGGGCTGTTGTGTCCATTATGATCCATTTCCACCAGTTTACCCTTCCTGAATCTGTGTTGCATTAATAAAAACCAACTAGAAATTACAAAGGTTGAGAAAAAAAGTTCATTACATTCCTGCCTCTGTCTTACTTTCTTTTTATTTAATATTTCTACATATGCAGAGGTCAGACACATGTGTCTTAAAATAATAAAAGTATTTAATCTAAAGCTGTAATCTGTGACTAAAGGGATCTTGCTTTAACCAAAATGGTCTGTTGAAACCCACACTATTTTTCCAGAAGCACAAAAATACCCTGGAAAGAGCTAAATTACTACTTTATTCTCAGTCTTCTTCTAGTGTTTCCTAAAAAAAAATTCCAATTATCATCCTTCAGTGGATGTGTTTCCTACAGAAATGTGTTTTCCTGATAAGGTGAAGTTATTATCTAATGTACAATATTAGAACTGATGTATTAAATAATTGCCAGCAATCATTCCTTGGAACAGACCAACTCACAGATGAGTAACTGAAAATGATGGGAAGTTTAACGTCTTATCTAGGTATATATTAAATTAAACAATGTTTTCCATGTCAGAATCAGAAAAATGTAAGCAAATTTTTAACAGAAGTAAATACTTAGAAACACTGCAAGACCATTAATACTAATTTCTACTGGGGATCATCATGTTTTTCCAAAGATTCTTAGGGCAATATGTTCCAATAACATTTTATTCTTTGTTGAAAAGCTCAAAGGAAATTTGATCCCTGACATTCATATACACACAGTATAAAGAAAGAGAAACTGAATTTTCCTTACAACCTCAGAGTCCAACAGAAAAACGGAAGTCATGAGTCTGCCAGTGAAAATAATAAAATTATTAATGTGCTGTCTGTTTCTCTGAAAGACTTGCTTGTAATGCTTGAAGGTTGAAAAAAATTAGGATACCTATTCATCTATGTTGCATGAGATTACATAATGAATAACTGATCTAGAGGAGCTCTTTCCTCTCCTTTGGTATAAAAGAACTCTGGGACAGTGTAATTTTGCTGGCAAAATCTAGATGCACTGACAAACAGATTTAGCATCTTGAAATTTAGTATTAGACCATTTTGATCTGCTGTGAAGAATTCCGGGGAGTGTGGAATAGAGTGAGATAGTTTATTTTATCTTTATGAACCTTATGGTCTTCCTGGGATTCACAGAGATGTATACAGTCAAGTAAGACTGTTGTTTCAAAGCCAGCAAGATAAGCACCCAAAAGACAGAGTTCTAAATTTCTGCAATAATATACTCAGCTGGGCTTTAACATCCTTTTACTACCAGATTTTAAAAAAATATTTGAGATTTTTCATAAACTGTTTTACTTAACGGGCTCTTTGGAATTCTTAGCTCCAACTTAATTTTGCTGTTAATACTTTTTATTTGTTCAGTTCTTTTGTAAATTCTGTTTTAGAGGCCTTAAATAGTCTTTCTCAGTCAATATAGAACAAATTACATTTTCTGTTATTCCACTGCAACAGTGATACAAACAGGAGCTGTGGACCACAGAACGCACAAAAGCCAGGAGTCTGGCAGCTGTCTAACATTGGGAGTCAAAAACTGAAGTCTGGACTTGAAAATAGATGTATCTGTATAGGTATCCTTGACCACTTCATTTTTTCTTTACATTTCTAAACCCTCCTCTCCTCACAATTCTAGAAGAGAGCTTGTACAAAGTAATAAAAGAAAGACAACTCAGAGCTACAACCACTGGGGTTTCAGAGCAACTGCTATATATTGCATTACAGGAGCCAGGAGCTACAACAAAACTTCAATTTTCACATTGGACGTATTTTCTAATAGAAGAGTAACTTGACATTATTCTCTTGGTAAAGTGGGATTCTCTGTGTCTCTGCAATGGAGACATATGATGTTCAAGAATCCACACAGGATTCATATTCTTGTGTTGTGAAACACACAAGTTTCAATTACTGACTTATTTAGAAATCACAACTTATTTACAGAAAGGCAGTAATGTAGAAGTAGAGTAGCATAGCAGCTAAAATGATAGACCTGAATTATATGTCACCTTTATTCAGAGTATGTCAAAGAAATATGCCTCTCCCTGCTGAAAGGTATTTTATTTTGTAAGCATTGTGCATCTTCCTACTGAGTAATCATGCCTACTTTGTTACTCACATATTGACAGTCCAAAGACTAAAAGCATTTGTTGAGACTTCTTTAGCAGCACTTTATTTCTGAGGAAGTGGATTTTAATACCAGAAACTGTGACAAGCTGTTCCTTGTAATGGAGCTGTACAGCGCCAGGGCATTCAACAGGAAGTTTTGTAGTAGATATTTGTCAGGCAATAAAGGCTTTAAAAAATGTATTCAGCAAAACAAAAAAAGACTATTATACAGATAATACTATCAGGATGAAGATAATTTGTTGTTATACATTAGAATGTAGAAAATACCCATTACCTTGTGACTCTCTAAGGTGAAGTGCATGTAACTTAATGCTCCTCCTTGCAAGCTCTGGGACAGCCACTGAAATCCCTGGAGATGGCCATTGCACACCAATGCACAGCAAATGGCTGAAACATTTATGCCTTAGAACACCCTGAATCTAGGGAAACATGCTACATGTTGCCTCAGTTCTTGCAGATGTCTACCAGGTTACAGCCTCCATTTGAAGCACAATGACAAAGATTGAGCAAGGTGGGAAGCTCCAGTGGGAACTTTTAGCTCCTGGCTAAAAGATACCCTATGTTCTGAGTTTGCGCAGCCTACAGCTATTTTCCTTAGCCTATAGCTATTGATGAATTTGTCCTTTTATGGGAATGATCTTCTTTTAATCTTGTGCACCTGACACGTATTTTACAACAATAATGCTGACCAGCATATATATTCTTTCACATTAAGAATTAAACACATTTAGACTGATCCTTGCCTGGTTAATTTAAGTCACTTTATCTTGCCATAAACTTCTGCCATGCCTCAGGACACAGGCATCAGATGCATCCAACAATAAAAAACCCAAGTGGAAAAGAAGACAAGTGACAGGCAGTGCTCAGCTGAGTTAACACTGCTTTTTGTATTAACTGCTTTACCATGCCAGATTGAAAGGATGGGCCTTGCTCCCTGCCATGGAGAAGGCACTCACAAGGTCTGTTTTGCACTACAGTGTTGTTCTATAATTTTCTGGTATGGGGCTTGCTGAGAAGTTATCATGGCCCATAGTACCAACAACTCACTTTTAATCACACATGAAATGAAATGAAAAGAAAGTTTGCTGGTGTTTTTAAAGGCAGGGCTGTCTTGATGGCTTAGGCCAGATGCTTTCTTGGCAGCTGATGTAAAAGCGACAAGATGAATACACTTTCTCCTTCTGGTCTACCAGCTCTGAATGCTCTTTACGACACCATGTTCAAAAACACAGCAGCAACTTCATCATTCAACAATGAACGGCCAGTCATGGCCTCTTTCGGGAATTTCATCTGCACAGCTTTGTCTCACTTCTGGAATCCTTCAGCTTGCCCTTAATGACAATAGGGACATTGGCAGAGTACTGAAGATTGGTTACCTAACAGACTGCATTTTATTATTATCTTTTCATTTCCATTGTCTGTATGTTGCTATTTCATATGATAGTCAAGGGTTGTTATTTCTGACAACTCAGATAATTAATCTTCTTCCAACAGCTTTTCCTGTGCAAGGAGCAATAGTTTCCTCTTCACTGAAACACCCTAACCCAGCACTTTGTGGCAAAATATAGCCCCTGCATTTCAGTTAAATAAGATAAATAATTTTTCTGTACATTCCTACCTCATAATGTATTTCTATTCGTCTTGCAAGTGGCCAGTGCCAGTAACCATGGAACATTGTAACATGCAGGTTTAATACCTTACATCTGTGATAAGCAACCATTTGATTTCTTCATATAATTTTGAAAATGACAAAACACCAAAAAAAGTGTTGCAAATGCCATCTGATGGATAGGTAGTTTCCAAACCCACTTCAATGCCAGAACCGAATGGAATGTCTTGTGGATACAGACAAGTCTCAGCAATTAATAGAATTGTTTAGGTTAGAAAATACTTTCAAGATTATTGAATCTAATAATTCACTCATGTTCCTCTTCCCTTATCCAGGCTAGAATATATACCTACGTGTATCTCACCTAGCATACCCTTCTACAAAAAAGCTACCTCAAGAACTTATATGGCAGTGCATGTGAAGTCCCTAGAAACTGTAAAGTAAAGCAACTGTCTAATTAAAATAGCTGTGTCCTACATAGTTACCTGTCCTGTATATTACCATTGTCAGTTTTTGAAAGCTAACAAGTTCAAAGAATAAATTTTGTCACAGAACTTTGTAATTTCAAGCTAAAGCTCACATACTCGTCGGCAGTCTGACAAAATGGAGCTGTGCCTGGATTTGGGTGAAAATTTGATGAAAATTTACTTTGCTTACATACTTGGCTTCTTTTAGAAGAAAGTGGTGTTGCTACTGTTGTGGAGGAAAGTAAAGCCTTTTATCCACTGGAAACAGTCAGCTTGACACTTTAACAGAGTTGTTAATATTAATTTCATTGAAACCTACATAATTATGGTAGTGCTCTTA